>ADNK01000140.1:32500-190000 GCA_000320545.1 Bigelowiella natans CCMP2755 | reverse complement strand
ATTATGACGATTATGATTATTGATGCTCATCTATATGCAACTAGGATGTTCGTCTGACTTCATAATCAAAGCCGCAACGACATCGAGAGAAGGAGCACAGCTGCTAAAGCTTCCACACAAAATGGCGTGTGAGGTACTCGTTGTGCTAGGAGCAATCAATCACTTTCTGAGCTATAGGGAATGTTAATCATTACTAGGTAATGGGGCCATCTGCACTAACTCCGCTCCGCGAAGGTGTTCAGAAAGCTCGAAGGTGTGTGATAATATACAACGCATATCTGTATGTATTTACTATTGCTATTGAGGAGTAGACGGAGAAACTAGAGCAGCCTAATACACCACCCTTCGACCTATTTTAATGAAAATATTTAGGGAATGCTTCAAGATTGTTAAGAAGAAGCTGAAAGACATAGCCGAAGAAAGGATACCCCCCAGGGCCATTAAAGGTGACGACTAGCTACCGAAGCAGTAGACAAAAGCAGCCACGTCACATATCATCGTGATGAGAGCTTTCGCTGTATCTATATCACCACTATCATTATCACCACTATCATTATCATCACCTTCCCTGCGCTCTTTGTTTACTCATTGCCGCCTTACTGTTGTTTCGATGACAAGAAGTGAAGAAAATAATGACATTACCACGTTGAAGGCCTTCGTGACATTTTGTCGTAGCTCTGATTTTCATCATCCAAGATATCTTCTTGAGCAAAGTCGTCCGTGTAATTTATTGGTGTGTCATCAGGCATCGGCATTCCGAGAAGAAGAAAGCTCGCAATCTCAAAAGCAGAAAGGAAAAAAAGGTAAATATACCTCTGTAAACTCTTTCCTAATTTGCCCTTCACATTTTTCCCAACATTCAACTAATAGGGGACTAATACGCATCAGTCAAGGGAGCGATTCTCTCCTCCATATGCATTTCGATAGCCTCCCCTCACAATAGACAATGTGTAAACTATATATGATCATATCTTCCGGGGTGTAAACGTAATTGAACAAAGATAACAAGGTTTCGAAACCAAAGGATTAAGTTTTGTTAAAATCGATTAATTGTTGATAGTGACATTGAATTAAGGCTCGATGTCACCAATTATATGCTATTACCCCAAGCATAGCACGTTAAATATAAGCGCACCCGCCGCCTATTGTTTACCAACTATCTACAGTAGTGTTTGGCGATGCTACGCAACCATGCTTTCGCCGGGAACGTAATAAACTACGACGCACACGCACACACACATAGGCATGGCAACACCTTGTGGTTATTACGAAACGTGTGCCGCGCAGGCAGCATCCATCTCGCTGGGCACGTGTACATGTGCGCGGAACGAAAAGTGCGTAGCGCTGTGATGGCATGTGGTATTATGTATCGTAACAAATTGCCTTGCGACACATATGGCACATGCATGTATACATAGCTGCTCAATCATTGTTGTGATATAGATCACAACAGCACTTGCGCCCGCCTGGATTTGTTGTTTGCTGCTACCCACATACACATGCAAATCTCTGGCCGTGCATGCGTTGCCATTGGCATGCACGCTACACTGCGATCGACTGTTTGCCGGTCAGCATGCGATGGAAAGAACATCGCTGTGACTTCGATCATGCTGTCTAGCTGTGCATGACATCCTAGTTTAGCTCTCACCACATATATACATCACAGATAGCTCCGCTTGTCTAGTAGTACGTGTACATGTGCCATGAAGTCGCTGCTGCTTCAAACGTGTTGCAACAGTTGTAGCACTATTTGCGGTGAACTAGCACACACTATACCACCGCTTTTAACTAATTAACATCGAATCCCGGGCTTGCTTTCAAGTCCACAGTCTCTATCCAAGGGCGAAAGATGCAGTCGATAGTACAGAGCTTACTTTACTAGTTTTTGCTGCATCATCGGTGATAATAGCAGAAACTCCCACTGGGGATTACCATCAGGGGATCATGAGTGCGATAACACAGTAGTCATCACTACATTTGGTGTTGGATCAACCTCTAGCTGGGTATTGAGACATCTAATTTTGGCATAGTAGTAGTAGTAGTAGTTGTTGTTGTTGTAGAAGTTGTGCGAGGATGCAAGCCGCCCGGTATGACTACTTTTACATGATTCGTGCCAAGTCTGGTTCTGTTGCCTCCCCTGCTATTTGATTGCACAGAGTTGGGGGTCTCAACTCTTCGCTGATCTTGCTGCCGCTCATGAATGTGCTGCATGACCTTCATTTCGAGCTCTTCTAGGCTGACTCTTGTGCCGGGCTGGTGCATCATGGCATCATCTATAACCGAGATACGGCATCCATCATAAACAATTCCATCCCGGTCTAAGGCTGTTTCGAGCGAGGTGTGGGAAGAAAATGTGAGAATGAACGCAAACCCCTCTCCGATTATGTCGCACGGCTCGATCTTCTGTATTCTACACCCTTGAAATATCGAGCGCAATTTCGTCGCCCTAACTCCTTTCCCCCTCCCCATGACAAGGGCTCTCGGCTTCGACCAGTCTACAGGACCCTGCTGCATTGAGCTCTCGCCACCACCACCACCATCAGCAGCAGCAGCAGCAGCAGGTGATCCTTCTTCCGGTCTGCCATCTTCAATGTAGAAGGAATGTGCTGTAATAGGAAGAAAGGTTGAGGAGCTCCCCTTCGAGCTGCATCTGGGAAACAGAGAGTACATATCATCTGATCGAGGTGTCTTGTGTAGAGATGAGACCCTCGAAAGAGATGGGTAATGCCTAGTGCCGGACACTTTATCTATTTGGCTCGAATCAGACGGTGTCTTAGGCACCGGAGGAGACGCACGACCGTGTTTTAAATATGCTCTTGGTTTTCTTCTCCTTTGTTGGAATCTGCGTAGAGATAGCGGTTTAGATATCGGCACGGTCTGATAATGACCAATTCTTCCCCTCAACATAGGTGACTTTGACGAATATTTCATCGTCGATTTGACTGCGAAACCTTGCAGTGGTTCATTGCTGTTATCGGGACAGCGATGCTGCTGCTGCTGCTGCTGCTGCACCTCTTTTGACCGAACAGATGACATAGATACAGGTCTACGATGCCTGGCAGTATATTTTCGGTGAGAAACAGCAGGTTCCCCAATGCAGAGCTTACCAGCGTTGGTAAAAAGGACTTTGTTTGATATCTTTCTATCATTCGCCTTCATAGGATAACTTTGAGAAGGAGAAGGAACTAATGATGCAACAGATTTATGCCAACTGCTGCACGGACGTGTTGGAGACATACAATTCTTCAAATGGTAGGAGGAGGACGAGGATAAAGAGGATGAGGAGAAGGAGGAGGAGTGGGAGGATGCAGAGGGACTAATTCGATGGAGATACGCTCTAATAACACTAGAAGTGGGTGCTTTCGCGCAATTTCTTGCCGCATTTCTTGCTACAACTGCTATTCTATCCCCATGAGCGCAAATCATTTCTCGTCTCTGCTTCTCTCGCTTTAATCGCAACGCTTCTCGACGCACCGAAGAATTGCGATACCACTTCGTAGCCACGAAATATTTGCCCCAATTGTCCCGATTGTGGCTCTTATCAGGAACAATAACAAAATCATTGACTTCGAAGTCGCGGGCTGTGGGCAAAGGGGTTTGGAAGCTAGCGATACGAGTTGTTGAGGTGTTGGTAGTAGTAGAATCTAGCTCGTTGGCAGATGTATGAAGCATGTCCCCCTCCGCTATGTTTGTCCGGTGGCGGCCCATCTGCCTTTTACCAGGCATTACAGCCATGGTCGATTCCAAGTTACTTCCATCAGAGAAGTTGTAAAGAGAGGATAGACTTTTCATCCGTTTTTCCCTGATCTGATCCAAGAGTTCGCCATGTCCGAATGGATCCCTTGTTGACATTTAGCACGGGGACGGGGGGAAAGGGGGAACAATGATAAAGGGGATCCACGAAATTTGTATAAAACTAAAATATCTTGCCCCACGCCATGCGGGAAGACGATGAACAGAGATATCGAGAAGCTTTCCAGCGCTCTAGTTGTTCGCGTCAGCCCTCCTCCCCGTTTCTTCTTCTCATCTTTTTTTGTCTTTTAGGTTCCGCAGTTCGACGACTGCTACGACACCACCGACAACGGGGAATGAACTACAGAAAACAAACTTTCAAAATCTACGTTTCACTCACATCTTTGTCGTAGATGTTTCGCCGGTTAGAGCTTACCAGACACGTGCTATCGAGGGAATTGCTTGTCCAACAGAGAAATTCCATCAAGATGCCTGATGTTTTTTGACAACGACAATGACAAATTCCCATTTCTCCGCTGGCTTCTTCTCGGCGAAATCTGTGTCCGTGAAAAAGGGCTTTTGATGACATGGAACTCCTTGCAAAAAAGGAAGACGACACCATTTGGCGTATGACGTATAGCATAAATCAAACCAAATTACTTTTTGGGAAGCCTGTTTTCTCACAAAGTCTTAGATTTGGAGTACCCTATCCCCCCCGTTGCATTGCTCCCCTTCTAGTGCCCATCGTCGAAGGTCGTTCTAGGCCTAAAAGTACTGATCGTCGTAATCTCATTGATTACATCGAAATAACCTTGAATATGTAGAATTTTTGTTTCCGGTACACGTATCAATATTACCGCGTGTTGTTGATGATGTTTTGTGTTGTGATTTTCAGTCTTCACGATGAGAGGATGCTTCAGGGCAAGAGCATCTTCTTCATCAGAATCGCTGTTACCATCATCAGTCATGGGCACTAAGAGGAAGACACACTATGCGACGACCGCCTGCACCCTTACCATTGCTGGTGTGTTGATGGCAATGCTACTTCCAGCAACCCTGAGGAAGGATACCTTCATGGCCAGGGGTAATCATGCATACGTATTCGACTTGGGTGAAAATTTCAAACATGCTTTATTTAACATTAGGGATAGAGCCTGGATCGAGAACAAGGACACAGGCCTCCTCTGTGGGATCTCAAATCAGTAACATGGTTCCAGCTAGAATACCAAGGTTTGCTGTCAATTTTACATAATCTATTGTACTACAGAAATAGTAATTTTCTTGGACGAACATTTTCTTTGAATATAGGATTCGAAGAGTATCAAGGCAACAGCAGCATAAAACTCTAAAGACAAATGTGAGATCAGATCAACTTGACCCCCTGTATGACGACGAAGAGGAAGATATTGTGGACACTCCATTTGGGCCGGTAGTATCTAAAACCACGATAAAATTACGGACATATGATTCTCGTTAAAATATTAAAAACTAAGCAAAACAATTTTTTGTAACAATGTATTGACTTGGGATAAAAATCAAAATTCCCATTGTGAGATTCTTGGGAGATAAGCTGCCTTTGATATGTGACTAATTTCCAGGGTGGATCTTACAAAATACGCAACTCCGTCTTCAAGCCAACTAAAGACGATGATGAAGTGGTAATAGTTGATGAAATCGACACACCACTCGAAACAAATATTCGAATATCTAGCTACGGCATCGGCCTTTTTATGTGGCGCTAATCAATAGCACTCACAATGATGATAGAAACCTGGACGGGAAGGATGGGATCCTGAGACCACAGAAATGATCGACACGTATCTCACCCTTCCAGAAGTGGTGCAGTATTTTGAATCCCTTCCAATGAATGATTCTCAAACACTATTCAACGAAATAGAGAACTCCAAGTTCCCGATGGTACAGTAGCAGTAGCAGTAGCAGTAGCAGTAGCAGTAGCAGTTGAAGGAGGAGGGAAAAGACATCCATTGCCATATTAGGAAGAATGAACCATTGAAGTTATGACAATGACGACGATGATGAGATTGTTGCCTGATGATGACATCGAGAGAAGACCGCCCCTAAGTTGAATCTTATTACTTTGATCCTTCTTTCAATCACGGTCTCATTCCTCTTCTTTTGTCTGTAGCCTTTGCTATGGGAGCACGACGTTATTGGGAAAATACTAGGTCACCATTACACCCAAAATTGGTGGGAATGGGGAGGGCGAAATCCTGCCTGGTTTGAAGGGATAGACTTCTTGGAGAACCGAATCGAAGACCGACTGAAGTACTCGAAGGAAGCTTTCATGTCAAAAGAACTCATTAAATACAATGAAAAGATGCCCGAAAAGGACAAGAATGCGGAGAACCAAAGTAAGAGAAGAAAAAAAGACTAAGCAGTAGTAGTAGTAGTAACTGTGCATCCGTCATGCATGATTGTAGCCGTGGTCTTTACCGTTTTCATCCTTTCTTTCTTTCTTTCACTCTCTCACGGGTTTATGATGAACTCTGCTGTCCACCGGTCGTCATCGTCGTCTATATTATCATCATCTATCTATCTCCTCTATTTTGCAGTGGCGGATCTGATTCTCGAGGCCCTTGGCGACGAGAACTTTGATGTCCTTAAGAATGTCAGCGCGTATAAAGAGGAGGCTAACGCAAAGATCCAAAAGCAGCTCGATGGGGCGCGACAGGCCCTTGATCAAATCATCAATATCAACCCCAAGTACTACGCCGAATGGAGAGATCCCAACATTACGCTTAAGGTCGCCAAGGACAACTTCCTCGACACTCAATCGCCGCAGGTTGATTTCCCGTGGGAGAACGTGACAGAACGGTACTCAGATGCTACATTGCCTTCTTGGGTGGATCCTCGTAAGGTGCGGAGAGACGAGAATGGACGGAGGTACCTTCGAGTGAGAAAAGGTATCCGTGAGTACTTCGACCCAGAACATTGGAATACCGCTGAGGAGTGGAAAATGAAGGGATTTAACAAGGTCAATCCACTTCCTGTGGAGAAAGAGCTCGGTTTGCAGGGTGATGAGCGTGAGGAGCGTAAGGTTGATGAATTCACCGCCAAGCTGGATGAGGCACGTGATAAGCTTGTAAAGGCACAGAAATTTGCGCAGGATTGGAAAGAGGCGTTGGACCCCCCTACCCCCGCACCAACATACCCTCTCCCGACTCCCATGCCCACCCCCATACCTACCTTCGAATGGAAGCCAATTAATACAAAGCTCGACACCGAAATCGAGATTCTCATGCCTAACATTGATATCGAGGTAAGTGGTGGTGTAGGAAAGCAGCAATGTGTGCATAGATTGTGTAATTATATATGATGCATGCAGTGGGCATTGGTAATGATTACTAGTGAGACAGAAGGAGAGAAGAGAGGAAAGTAGATCACGAAGATTGGACCTTTGTTTTACCGACGGCTGGGTAATAAAAAACAACACTTTCTTAGAGCATGAAAGAGGCCTACGTAAAGGCAACCGATGAAAACGGAAACTTGGTGAGTCAGTCAGTCAGTTAGTCAGTGACTCAGTGCGCATGGCTTTCTCGTAGTAATCGTCATCGTCGTTGCTGATGGGAAAATTGTATCGTTTCCGCTACATTATATTGGTTGCAGAGTGATCATCAACATCTGCATGATTCAAATGCCCTCCGTTCTTCTCCCCCCCCCCCCCCTTAATAAATATAAAAATCCTCAGAAACGAGATTACAGTGGTTTCCATGGAAGCACACCCTCGGCAGGAGGAGAAGAAGATGCAGCGGCAGATTCAGATGAGGACAAAACGGAAGAAGAAGGAGAAGATGGGATTTTAGTATCTGACACCGGAAGCCAGTTTGGAGGGGATAAAGTCGCCGTATTCAGCTTCACGTCTCTCTTCGAACCAGATACAATGAATAGATGGGGCCCAGAGGTAGCACTACTACTACTAGTAGTAGTAGTAGCAGCAGCAATGTTGTTGATTGACCCTATCCGTATTCTTCTTAGCTGCGCGATGCTCTCCCAGCGCTTCATGCCAGCTTTGACCAAGTCGCCATCGTGTCACACCAAGACCCCTTCGTCATGGCAGAATGGGCGGCGATGCAGGGGCTCCTTGGCTACGTGACACTCGTTAGTGATCCCAACCTCTCCCTGTGTAGAGCGCTCCACCGTACATGCAGCACGGAGGGGCATGGCGAAACAGCGACACGGTAGAAGAGATACTTGCTACTTGAACAATTATTAAAGTGATATGTGGTAACAATGACACCCGAGAAGGAGAGGGAGAGAGAGGGGGGGGGGGGGGGGGATAGTAGTAATAGTAGGAGGAGGAGAAGGAAGAAACTACTACTGGTAGTGGTGAGATCAAAGTAATTAGCTTCCATCATTTGGATCAGGATGAAGGAGTTAGGAGAAAAAAAGATGAAGAAGAAGAAGAAGAAGAGGGATAATTGCGATTTGACGATCCATTTTTTCTTTTAATAACATGACTTTGCTTTATCAATAACAACCGTCACTGGTCCTTAAACTACTCTCTGTCCCACTCTCCCTCCTCCCCCCTTGTTCTTCTCTGCAAGGTTCTCGATGATTCTGAACGACTTAGTGGTCGAGGATTTCACTGATGGTGGTGCAGAGCTTTTCAAGCCCTTCGACGAATCGTTGTCCTCCACACAGCACCCAGCTTCCGCATATGCACTTCTAGAAACGGTTGATCCTGACCTCGCCCAACATGCCAAGGAGATTACCGTGGAGCGCGAAAGACTAGAGGACGAGAGGGTGCCACTACTTCTTCTTCTTTGACTGATATCATAGTATTGGTGGTTGGTGATGGGGGCGAGATTATTTAGTAGTTGGCCTTGAGGCTCATTCGCCAACGTGGCGTTAGTGATTATTGAGAATGACGAAATATAGAGATAACTCGTCTTTATTAATTCATTATCTCTCTCTCTCTCTCTCTCTCTCTCTCTCTCTCTCTCTATATATATATATATATATATATATATATATTTATATATTTATTGTTGAACTTAGTACGAGGAGCACCTAAAGAAGTGGGAGGTGACAAAGTTGGAGAAAATGAAGGAATTCTATGATACTGCCACGGTATTAACACCACACCACTCTCGATGCGTATTGTGACAATTACGGTATTTGAATGGAATAGCAGTAGTGCTCGCTCCATATACAAGCTATTGTTGCACTTTATCTGCTATCCGCATTCATTCATAATTTTGGATAAACGACTCTATTTCCTCCTACTTCTCCTCCTCCCCCCCCTCTAATATCTGTGTCGCCAGAAATCGTGGGAAAACGCCATCGGACATTATGAGAGAACAGGTGAATGGCCTGAGGGTTTCTCTCCGGATCAGGTGAACCCCGACCCGGAAGAGCCTCTAGTCGGCTACAAGGAGCCTCTTATGGAGGCAGTCAAACTCTTCTCTCCTCGTGAGTCTCGATGGGACTCGCCGTTTTCTGTCGCGTCTCCCGATACTGCAGAGCTGAGCGACGAGTTGGTGCTCATGGAGTCTAAGAAATACATCGACACGCCACAGGATGCACAGAGAGAGGCGGAACGATTCTGGCACGCACGCATGAAAGCTGAGGAACCTTTCTTCACACCGGAAGGCAAGCTCGCGTTGGGCGATGTATATTGGGACCCAGAGTTTAACGGCTGGGCGAAGCGGCGGCACCCTGGACTGAATGACAGCAAACTTGCGGGAGCTTTTGAGGTCAAGCACATGGCTCAAATAGCTGCGAAGGACTCGCTAGAACAAAGAGTAAGACCGCTTCTAAAGTCAATCGAAGGAGAGAAGTATATGCGTGTTGACTACGAGCGAGGTATAGTCTACGATTTGTTCGAAGGACCGCCGGGACCAGTGGACCTTTCCAACTACAAAGCCCCAGAATGGGCGATAGAGATGACGAGGAAGAAGAATGTAGAAGTTTTGAAGAACAGAATGAAGGGTTTGAACGATGACGGTACACCCATTGAACCCAAAAAGAAGTCTGGACCAGAAGATGACGTACTTCTACAGGCTCCAGATTGGGACGAATAACGGTATATTAAATTTACTTACGCGTGATCTACTGTCATAGAAGTGCACACAAGCATTCACCAGAACACAGCATCAAAGTCATTACGATACATCATTGCAAGTGATCTAGTGCATGATATCTCGAGCATTCAGGAGCGACCATCGGCAATGTTGCATGGTAGCTCACGATCATTATTAGCGCGCAGCTATCGCAGCATAGCATCATCACCGTATTATTTTTATACATATTATACTTGGCAAGTACAGCATTTAGAATTAGGCTGTGCTGTCATGATCGTTTGTCGCAGTCGATCCCAATCGCTGGTGTGGTAGCTAGCATATAGCGCTCGTGTGGCAGAGACGTTCTTGTGTACGCATGCACATGCTGCCGCCACCACGTGCCAGCTAGCGCATAGCAGACATGCTATGGCGACGCGATGTCTAGATGTGTATTCATTAGTCTAAACAAAGCATGTATGCCTCTACCTACTCGTAGGCAGCAGATCTACATACATAGGCAGCAGATCTACACAGCCATGCAGCCGCCCAAAAACATCTAGATAGCACCTCTCGTAGCTATGTGTGCTTGCTTTTGCCTACTACTAGCCTAGCTAGCTAGTACTTCATTTGAATATTGTGCTTCTTGAGTACCCTGTAACTCAGATATATCGAATCAGAGAATACTAGAGTCATTTACATAATGCCAAGAACTCAACTGATGCTCATCAGTGCTGGAGGCAGATCCGGATTCGAAAACGAAGTAGGAAGATAAAAAGTATTCATTAAGTATCCAGAAGTGATTGCTTATGCCCATTCCGTTTATTTCGCTTTGCTTTTGTTAATACACTGCTCAGCGTACTGGTTCAGCTCTAAAAGCACCTTGGAGTCGATATTATTTATCTCAATTTCTATCTCCGATTGATCCTGTAAGAGAGAGAGAGAGAGAGAGAGAGAGAGAGAGAGAGAGAGCATTTCAAAGGGATGTCGAGATTCGCCTCAGAAAAATGCGTTGCAACATTGATATTCTCGCATTATGGCAGAAAGGTGGCTGTACCACAAGTCGAAGATTATCGGTGTGATGAATCCTTTTGTACCTCTGCATCATCTATAAACACCTTGCTCTCCCCGCTATTCTTTCTAGATTTTTCGCGGAATCAAGTTACCTCATTCAATGCATTCGGGCATCGACTTTCAATAATATCCACGATGTGACCAAGCTCTTCGCTCGACAGCTTGTTAACTTGGTTGCTAAATTTAACACGATCGCTTCGCTGTGCTTCTCTAACTTCCGTCCTTTTCCTTCGAAACCAAGGAAATAAAATCTTAGGGCTGAGAATCTTTCCAAAGAGATGGTATAACGTCTCAAGCTCTCATTGATTATTTAGATAAATCTTTTGTTATTTGTATGCTGTACCTTTTCGCAGGTTTTTTCCTGAGTTTCCCAAACTTTTTTTCGAAAGCGTTACCCAATTTGACGGCAGTCTTGTAAATGGGGGAGCCTTGCATGTTGTACGTTTTGGCATTATCCCAGACCAGCCGGACATCCTCCGCGAAATCATCAGCAGACATGTATAGATTTCTCTCTAATTTTGACTGATGGGGGGAAAGGGGGAAGAGAGGGTTAAGATTAGAAAAGAAGGAGTGAGAATCTCGCCGATACAAAGAATATGCTTTGTGTGTGGTAGCACTAGATCAAAACGTTTGCTTAAAAGTGACAAATATGCATCTATTTTGGAGACACAATACAAGAGCTAGTAGACACCGTAATCGTGCCAAGGTCCATAGGCTTCTTGATAATGTTTGGGTAATCCGGAATCTGAAGACGCTGACAAATATATATTTGGATATTAAGTGGTGGATCTAATGTAAGATGGGGAGTCTATAGACGTTGAGGCGAACTGCTCCTATACTAAGAAAATATAAACCACTGATTTCCATATCGACTATATCCAAAAAGTGGAGCAACATTTCGAAGGAATGGAGCACCGAACATATTCGGAAATGCGCGGGAAAGTGTGTCACCTCGCTTCACCTTATTCAAATCTCATCTCTGTCCCATTCGGAATAGAAACGCATTTTTTTATTGAAAGCTATTTTCGTATTCGAAATCAAAATCTCTCATTTAATGGAAATTGAATCTACGAGGGGGTAAATCTTTATCATGCTGCGTTCGGTGCCGGAAGATGAGCGAACACGTCTTATTGAGTGCTGCTGTCTCGAAGACCCTCTACAAATTATCGAACTCTCCCGTTCATGTTCATGAAACGAGAGGTTTCAATAAGGATGATACATACCTTCCAATCTACAGGGACTCGGAAGGGTTCGGCATCTTGCCGTCCAGAGATTGAACGCACTATCTCCATGCATGTCTGCAGCTCATCGGACAATGTGCTTTTCGGAGCTGCGCGTTTATTCTTTTTACGACTCGACATTTACCCTCTACTAAATACCGGAGGGCGTCAAGGTTGTCGAAGAGGGGAAGGGGAGGTTTGGGGGGACGGGTCAGCTGGGGAGGACGAATTCGCGCGGAAGGGTGCCAATAACGCTGGTGAGCGTACGGAAATGGGGGGAAAAGCCTAGCATATTACAAAAATCAATGATATTTACTTCTACGACCTATTACAACGTAAGTATATGTTTAAAAATGCCTGACATCTTGCTTCGACCTAACAAAGATGCAAGTGACTGTACCTCTGAATCCTGTCTCCTTCCACAGGAACTCCGAGTCCATGAGGCTAAACGCGGGGCAATTTGAAGTAAAGACAACACTGTTTACTAAAACACTTCACAGACCAAGCGCTATTTTCCCGCGCGCCAAAAAGAGACATCTTCGAGTAGCTTTTCGCAATAATATGTCACGGAAAAGAAAAAGTCGGTAACAGATAGGGTTAACTTTCCAATTTTAAAAATTCGGCAGCGCCCATGCAGCCTTTCACCGAAGAAAGGCTCTATTTATTACCTACGACATGCCTAGATATCAACTGATGATGATAACGGGGAAATTGCCAACGATTTGGAGGTGAGTTTTGAAGTGGTTTTCTCCTTATTTTGGTGTTATTTAGTTGTTCTCTGCTGTTATTCTCGACAGCAGGATCAACGTGCATGCGACGCAGCTGCCTGTAAGGGGCAGACATCATCTCAGGGCCGCTTGGATCAGCTCAATTCTGGAGACGCACCTCAGTTGCAACCAATTGACGCCCCCACCCGGGAAATGTGGTAGCAGCCTCTAAGTGAGCGTCCATCTCGTTGATAAGCACTGTTCACTCAAAATGGAGGAGGGTGACAGCGACATAGAGGTCGAGATCCCAATTCTCTCAAGAAAACCATCGACAAGCGCTCTGAAGCCAATAACTCTGGAAAATATTGAAGAAGGAGCCAGTAATGTCGTCAGCAGCGATCAGGATGATGAACTGGGAAAAAAGTATGAGTTGGAGAAGAATCGTGACGATGATCTTGAGCTTAGGAGGGACCTCATACACGTTGCAATAATATTGATTATTAGCGGAGCTGTAGTATCTCTAAATTTGCTTGGAATGCTATTTGCGATTCCTGGGCTAAAATCCCATCTCTCAAGGAAAATTTTTACCCTGGAGGAGATTCAGAAATTGGCCAAAACGCTATCAAACTACTCACACCAACATATTGTCCGGACTCTCACAGTGCAGATCCTACTGGGTACATGGATCCAAACCTTTATGATCCCAGGTGCAACTATTTTGAACATGTTGGCTGGAAATAATTTCGGAATGAAGATGGGACTCGCTGCTACTATGTTTTACAACACGATGGGATCGATATTTTTGTACTTAATCTCGCGTTCTGTAGGGAGGCGATTAGTGAAGCGGTATATGAACGATCGTATGGAAAGTTTTAAGCTGTTAGTACAGACCCGTACCGCTGGGATTACAACCATTAATTTGATAATATATATGACATCGCTAAGAATATTTCCATTCACGCCTAACTGGTTTTTGAATGTCGCTTTAGCGACCCTTGAAATACCTCTTATTGTCTTCATTCCGTCCTTAATCATCGGGCTCCTTCCATACAACTACCTAGCAGTCAGGGCAGGAATTATATTACAAGATCTCTCATCGGTGAAAATTGTCAACACCTCAACTTCCGTGCAGCTGGGTGCCGTTGCTGCGCTTGGGTTAACCTTACCATCCATCATAAGAAGGTTTCGATCGTGTATGGTGAAGGAGTCTCAGCCGACGGTGGATTACTACTGGATGCAAGTTAGAAAAGCAGGACAACGAGACGAAAAATGACAGCAAAATTAGTAGAATTATACTGCCGTGTGTTTAACACACTTCACTGGCAACTGCAAGGTAGACTCTGCAATGAAAGATCATGTATCACACAGACGAAAAGTGATGACAACTGTGGTGGATGAAACGATGCCCATGTACAACATTATGATTAGATTACATTACGTTACCCAAGCTTAAGCTATGTAGATGTGAGATGTGAATCGCTATTTGATTGACAAAGTCGTAGTAGAGTATACACATGCGCTACATTGTGGCCACACACACATAGCGAGCATGCAGGCATAATGTGCAGCATGGTGATGTCGCCGACGCTAGACACGTGCACATGTGTGTTGTGCATGTTTAGATCTAGAGATGCATGAGTTGATGATGGATCAGCAGGCCCCATTTTTGCAGTGCAGACAACGACTTTCCATGAAAAATCCAGCGCGTTCAATTTCAACTCTTTTTTTATGCGGACGGACTTCGGCATTCGCTTGCTCTGCATCTGCTGATTGTCCATCTTTGTGGGACAACACAGGCTTTGAAAATTGAAAGAGCCAAGACAAATTGAATTTTCATGAAAGTGTGGCGGAAACTCTCGTTGAATGCATGTGCGATGCAAAAATGCTTGCACAAGTCCCCCAAAACTTCAAGCTACGCAGGCGCAGGAGATAGAAGCGAATGTCGAAGTCCGCGTGAAAAAAAAATGAAAATTCGTGGTGCTGGCACATTGCAAAGTCGCCATTGCTCAGGATCAGAGGGAATGGGGGCTGCTGATCCGTCATCAACTCCATGGCTATGGCTTGCGTACACAAACAATAGAATGATGTTCTAGTTCTATAGTACGTGATGTTTCTGCCATGACGATGATCACATTTACATTGGGAGAAAGATGACAGACACAGCATGAGCGCTGTAGCCGCTGCTTTGCATGGCTAGGAATTTAATCGCTTCACAACTTACATCTGTCTCATGTGAATGTTTGAAAGAAAGCAAAACCAGCTTGGTCTCATGCAAGGCTATAGATGTGGTAATACTGCGTCTACACATTTTAGATACCCTGTGTGCTAGGTGTAATCTTTTTGTGTGTACTGTGTACATAGCACATGTGTACATGTAATTATTCAAATAAGTAATGATTGCTTACTTAAAGCCAGGAGAACGAGAGTTTATCGCAGCTGACCACATAGATCTATTATCGGCTTAGATGCTTGATTCCCATTTTTCTCCACATTCAAAGCCATAGCCCTCACCACTTCTATTCCTTTTATGACTTTTCCGAAAACTACATGTTTTCTATCTAAATGTGGGGTTGGTTTTAGGCAAATGAAGAATTGGCTTCCATTTGAATTTGGCCCAGCATTTGCCATGGAAAGGATTCCTTCCCCATCATGCTTTAGAGTAAAATTTTCGTCCTGAAATTTCTTCCCGTAAATAGATTTTCCTCCTTTTCCATTTCCGTGTGTGAAATCCCCTCCCTGTACCATGAAGTTCGGTATGATACGGTGGAATGTTGAGTATCTATACCCAAATTTCTTTTCCCCTGTGCACAAGGCCCTGAAGTTCTCGGCCGTCGTCGGGACGACATCAGCCCGAAGCTCGAATTCTATCCTCCCAACTCTCTTCCCATCGATCTTCACGTCAAAGAAGACAACTGGTCGTCCTTTGTCAGCCATGATCGGTTGGCGACTACCTGCTGTACAGCTCGTGGTTGCTGTTGTTGTCTTTCAATATTCCCAGGGTATTTTTTTATCAGATGAGGAATATCGAAATTCAAGAAAACGCGAATCCAAGCAGCAACTATTTTTTTATTATAAAAGTAGTCGTAATTCTTAGCATTAATTATTGACAGAAAAGATAATCGTCAGTAAACAATAACAGAAAACAATCCGTATAATGGAGACCTACTGAATGAATGAATAAACAAACCCCATGACCTACCCTCACACCTATACAGTCCCACAAAGGCAACGAAACTTCTCCAATTTCTACTCATTTTTTTTCTTTCTCTCGGGCATTGCCGCCTCCTCTTTGCCGCCTACGTCACTTGAAGCATCCCCTGGAAAGCAGAGCACAATGCTACGACTTGGGCGTGGAATAAGGGGTACTTTCTACTTGCACTCTGAAATGAGAAGTTGATGTTGAACTGACAACCTTTAGGTAAATCTTTCATTCGACAACTATCTAGAAGAGTGAATACTATGGCTGGAGGTGGAGAGGGTGGGCCTGCTGTTGCCTCTTCCTCCTCCTTTGATCCGTTCCGATTTGACCGATCACCTATACTGGTACTTAGCAGCATAGGGCGGGGGTTCATCAACTTGCAATTCTTTCCATTCCCACTCTGATGAGCATATTTCTCCTCCTCCTAAGCGGTTTTACAGCTGTAATTATTGTTATACTTGATTAGGACAATCCTTTCTCGAAGATTCAGCCTGTAGAGGAGCCTAGCCGCGTATTCGAGAGAGTCAGATGCAGGCAACATGTCAATCCCCTCGCTGCAATGCACCAGGTTTGTTTGTCCATCTCCCCCCTCAATCATTTCTCTCTCTCTCTCTCTCTCTCTCTCTCTCTCTCTGCACATGTGTGTGGGTGAGTGGGCGGGGGGGAGTATTGTGTCGACAAAATGATCGATTCTTCCTTGATGTGCTGTAATTACTGGATGGGAAAAGGTGCTTCCCAATTTGCCTTCTTGGAGCGACGAAGACCGTGTATTTGAAGATCCATCGCTGCCGCTTTATATAGACCTTGGATGCGGTAAACATCAAAGCGACAACAATAGCCAGCTGATGATTATTTAGCATCATCGTGTATTCATTGCTTTGTCAGGCTCTGGCAGATTTCTCCTTCAGTTAGCACTCAAACACAAGGGAAAGGCAAATTTCCTAGGGATAGAGATTCGAGCTCCCCTTGCCCATCGAGCAAATCACTGGCGCGAAGAGTTCGGAGTAAAGTAATAGCAGCTACATTTAGGAGGCCAGATTTGTGCATCATCGCCAATTATCCAATTATTTTAACAGGAATGCATACGTCCTTGATGGGAACATAAACGTACAAGGAGCTTGGGACAGGGTATAAATGGGGGCTAGTTCTCCCGATGTGAAAGGCTACATTAGTGTCTGGATCTTAGTAATCTCGACGTGATGATACTCAGGTGCTTAAGGGATATCCAGGACCCATTTCAGGCATCTCTGCCTTAATGCCTGACCCATGGTTCAAAAAAAGACACAAGAAACGGAGGATGTTCAACACCGACCTTGTTGAATCCATAGCGAACAGTTTGGAGGTTGGGGGGGGATGTTTCATCCAATCCGACATAAAAGCAGTTGCGATTGATATGCGCCGGCAACTCGCTGAGAACCCAAGCTTTGTGGATGTGACCAACAAGTGCAATGAAGCCGTTAAGGTAAATAGATCATAGCAATAGGAATATACAACAACTACGTAATCCCTATCGCTGTTACTACTGTCAATTTAGCTGAATGCTTGAATATTTGAATAAAAGATCGAAGATTGTACCGATGATGATGATGGCGAGTCCAAGGAAGATGCTAAGGATCCTGTGCTTGAAGAATTAAAGAAATCTTGGCTATGGCTTAGTGAGAACCCAACAGGAGTCGCAACAGAACGCGAGAAATATGTTATGGAGCAGGTCAACGTACACACACACACACGCACACATTCGCTCTCTCTCTCTCTCTCTCTCTCTCTCTCTCTCACACACACACACACGAATAATTGCATGCTTATTGATATGAGTTTCTTCTTTGTCATCACTGCGTTTGTGTCACTCTAACGTATTATCAGAGAGGGCATGTATGGCGGGCGCTGTTTCGAAAAACATAATCTGGAAGTTGATGTACAAGGTTAACACTTGATCAAGGACTTATAGCTGAATATGAGAGGACATTATCGCATCGAAAATGGCTCAACCACACAAGCATGCGTTACAGGAGCTAAGATTCGATTCATATATAAATATGTGTGTGTGTGTGTGTGTGTGTGTGTGTGCGTATATTCACAAACTCACTGTGCATGTGTGTGCATGAGTCTTACATCTTTGAGTCGAAAACGAGGCTACGACGCTGGAACATTTACTCAGCAAACACTATGATTTAGTTTGGCCAATGGTTGCTGTGACATGCTATGTCTATGATATAGAGGATTGCTCATTCGAAACATCCGAAGGCGTTTATTATAGTCGTTCCTATGAGGCGCGTGCATGTTGAGTGTGTATTTGCATAGCCGCAATGTCACACAAGCACGCACAGAATAGTAGCACAGTCGCTAGCATCTGCTAGATGTATAATTGCAACATTAATCACTTATGTGCTCACGTACGCATGGCTACTGCGCATGATGAGCATGTAGGTGTAGACGACAGGCAGTCGTAGGATGCAGTTGTCATTGTGAGACGGAAATAATGACTGTGCATCCCATTGTTGTAATGAACAAATTGAATTCTTTCAATGGTCGCATCCCAATGTAGCTGTTGTTCAAAGCTACCCACATTCACCTTTGCAAACCTGCATTAGGATGATGGCTAGTTGAAAGAATTTGACACATTCATTACATCCGCGTCTCGTATTTATGTGTGCGTGTGGTACATGCAAAATACTCCAACGTTCATGCATGCAAGACGAGGGATTATGTACTTGATACGACACGACAGCTGCGTCAGAGTGGCTCACGATGATCGCTTTACTATGCTACGACATGCATGACTCGCACAGCAAACACAGAGAAATGTTCGAGTCGCGGAAGTTGACATCCCAGTTCTGTGTTCAAACGAGCAGTTGCAAGCGGGTGAAGTCATGGTGCTCCTGCTTATTCTGCAATTGTAGATTTAGTATCTATGTGCATTAATATTGCCCTTCCCTCAAGTTCGGTTCCACCAAAGACTTCCACTGAATCGTAGACGTGGAATATGACGTTAACGACACGTATTATCTGAATATGTAGGCTACCAAAATCATCAATATATGAGAAACCGTATTTGCTGCTGCCACTGCTGTAGACCTCTCTCGCCCTACCTTGACCATGTCTTCACTTTGAAACTCTATTCGTCCTAATCCTATATTTTATCCGTGTAGTAGTACATGCAGCAAAGAATGTAAGGACACTCACGGCCGTATATTTGCTTTCACGTATCTTCAAATAAAAGCCTCGTCGATTTTCCTTTAAGTCTATATACCTGTTGTGAAAAACAACAAAATCAACACCCATCGTAAAAAATATACTGAAAATTTAGCCTAGAAGATTGAAAATTACCACTGACGGGTTGGAGTGGAAACTCTTCGTGAAATGTGTTCTATGTCCTCAGCTCCATTGCGCTTTCTAGTGTTAACGCTACCGAGTTCTTTTGGATAGCTATCATACGGAGAATGAGGGGGGGCATTATTTATCTCTCCATCAACCGTGTTTTTGACTCGGGAAAATATATATGAATCGCGTGCAATTCGTGGCAAATCAGCACGCCGTATTCTGAGGGTCGACTTTTGAGTGAATTGGGTTGCGATGGTGAAGGGAAGTTGGAAGCGACAGAGAAGAAGCAATTAACTGGGAGCTTTCCATTGCTGGTCGTTGAAGCAATTGTATCCCAGCACAGCGTACTAAAGCAAGACGAGCAACCATACTTGCAAGGATGAATAACCCAACCAACCTTGCCGTGCCGAGGCGAGGATGATGATTTAACGGTTCCATTGTCGTCCAAGGGCTGAGCGTTGCGACTACTTCCCCGTTAGATGAAATGACAACGGTACTAGTATTACAGCTTCTTAAAATTGCAATCCTCCCCCCACAACCTAGAGATACCGTTCCCCTTCTTCGGATGTGGGTGGCCGGGTATACAGAGGCACATAGAAGAGCAAGATGTGTATGAATTCTGTCGGCCAGGCTTTGTCTTCGCCGAAGAAATCTCGAGAAATCAGACATTTTCAAGAAAACACACAACACAGGATATAACCTCACTGCGACAACGTCAAGATCAAGTCGTAGGAAAATTAAATTCCAGGAACTCCGATCGGAGGATTTCTCGTAAGCACAAAAGGCGCTTGGTTACCACGTGTACGTCTTGTCCTTTTTCCTGTCGCAGGTAGTGGAATTGATTGGCTTTGTTGTCGACTGGTCTGGTACTAGTAGGGTACTCTGCAGTAGCAGCCACGTGGACTGCCAATCGACCGTTCGAACAACTAAAGTTCCTCCTCGACAGTTGTTTTCCGCACAAATCTTGGACACGTGTTCTCTTTCTTTTCTGTTTAGGCAAGAAATTGTTAGGGTAATATCCTATAGAATCATCATCATCGTCAATATTACTTCAGGCTTACTAACATTACGGATTCATTGTCCTGCTGTGTACTCGCAAGGGGTGGTCTGATTGATCAACCAGCAACACATCTCATACACGCATACGCACTACTACTCGCACTCACTGAGGAGGTGGGGACTAATTGCCACGGCTGCTATCTCTTTACATTTGAACTTACATACGTTGAATTTATTTTGCTTAGAGTCATCATGCTCGATAAAGTATGCGCGACGACGCGAAGCAACCACAAGAAACAAGCCATCATATTGGGTGCAGTCCTGGTTTTCGTTGCCACCATGGGAATAAATAATGTGCGATTAAGTGAAAGAGGACAACAAAGGCAACAAACAGCAGCATCTTTGAGAAACGCTCGAATTCAAATGCAGAGGAGCATAAATGTCTTACCAGGTACCTTACTAAGAATTCCATATACATGTGACGGCAGTCTATTATCAAAGTAGTCTACAACTCAATCTTACTCCACTATCTCAAGTGTTACTTCTTTTTACCACAGAAAATCGAGGTGCTCTCCATCGGATGAGTTCCAAATTTCCAGAATGTAGAAAAACAGCGACAACTATGTATTCATCATTGCCGTCGTTATCCCTATCAAACAATCTAGTTTCTCCTCTCCCACAACTGCCCCTAATGAGCAAACGTTACGGACGTAAATCTATTCTAATTGGATCTGCTATGGAAGCAAGTACGGGGGATCAGAATACGAATGAGGCAGATGCAAATCTAGAGAAGAAAAGAGTCGAACAAGGAGAAGTTGTTGATCAGGTTATCATCAATATCATCGTCGTCGTCATCATTATCGATATGATTATTTCCTAACTTCTCAATGTAGATAATCGAAATGTCGGAGAGTCCTGAGCTTGGCAAGCTGCTACGTGAGAACCTCCAGCTTCTTGGTCAGCAGCCATCATTATCAACATTTCACACTTGATAACAATACGCTTATATATCATTATCATCACCTTCCGCTATACTGCTCAGATCAAGACTTTTGGATGGTCTACATGGGTCGGTACGATGCTGCTGAAAGCGAGGCGAAGAAAAATGATCTCCAAAAAATTGCGGACAAAGTACATATGTGCTATACAGTTGTATTCATGCTGTTGGTAATGATACGGAGTAGAAGATGACGAATTAACTCACACCTGAGGGGTATAGGAGGGTAGGAAGTATAGAGAAGAAGCAAAGGGGTGATGGTTGATGATAAACCTTTGTTTGACGATTGTTACAGGTGATGAAGATGGTCGAGGTGCTTGTTGCGGAACGTCGTGAAGATGAAACGGTAGTAGTAAGTAGGGAGAGAGAGAGAGAATATTAGTTCTTAAAGAGTATTGACGCTTATCGTCAAGCACTATCATCATTACATTCACCACAAATATGAACGCCATCATCAAATCAGATGCAGCGAATTGCTCTTGTCGATCGTCTCGTCGAGGATTTTCTAAAAGCAAGTGATAAGAATCAGCTCAAGGAGGTAAATACTACTACTGTTCGATCTCCCATAACAATCGTAATCATATTGCCAATCGACTTACCATCGTTTTGTCATCATCATCAATCATCATTTTCAGCAGCAAGAAAAAGATTATTCAACAACACCTTACCCCTGCCATGCAACCCCCCTTTCGTAGACCGTCTCATCGAAGATTGGGATGTTAACTCAAGATAACAAGTATTCAACCATGATAGTTATATAATATATATATATATATATATATATATATATATATATATATATATATAATATTGGAGGAGGGGGATAGGAAGAGAGAACGAGGTGTAACGACTTACTTCGTTTTCTTATATTAATCCACATTTACTACTACTTGTATGTGTCTAAATTCGAATTAATAATTTAATCTGAAGAAGACTACAATAAGGCGTGAACATTTCATCTCATCTAGAGAATGATGATGAAACGACGATGATTCCACGTTGTTTTAACTCCATCTAAGGATGAAACCGATGGTTATTGCCTTCAACACGGCGAACTCTTTGTCCGCTTGATTCCTGTCTAGTAGTTCTCACTCTACAATATTCTCCTTCTTCGTCGTCTTGTGTAAAATAAAGAACAATAATAATAATTATACTAATGATAATAATGCCTTTGCTCTTAGCTTTTGGTCTCGCGTTGCTGCCAGATATGACAGTGCTCAGGTAATCGTAAAAAAAGTAGAAATGTATCTTATATGCTGATGATAATAACGAATGTTTGAGAGAGAAAAGGGGTAAGAGTGGTACAACGAATAAAGCGTATCATTATCGAGAGGGGAGGAGGGGAGAGAGTGAGCGAAGAGTGGATAGCAGTTGTTTTTAGTTCGGTCTGATATGGTGCTGAATTGACGTAGACTGAAGAAGAAAAGGCAAGAGTTTCACAAATGGCACGGTACTACTTAAATGGTATATACATATATAGAGAAAAGATAGGCTCGCAACTAAGTAACGACGTTCAGCAACAACACAATAGCTGGAAGATATGTGACACGTTCAATCATGATGCATATATTATTGATGTGTGCATGTTGTATGTGTAAGCTGATCTCTCATATGTGTTTTCCTTGCTATCTCCATCCTTTGCTTCGATGATGACAATATCGTAGTGACGTCCAAAGTATATGCAAAAATATAGCTGAAAAGGTATTATTTATTCTGATGATGATGATGATGATGATGATGATGATGATGATGATAATGATGTCTCTCTTTTGGGTTTGTGTTATCCATAACATCTCTTGTTGTAGCTGCATTGTAGTTATAAGATCAGCAACCTTGACAATCATCATTTATATCTCCATAGTTATTATGGTATTAATTGGGTAGAATGTTGTAGGTGTGTGAGGAGGAGTGGCATTGAATGTATTCGTGACGTAATCTTTAGGCTGGTCAAACAGCAGAGCAAGCTGAAGCCTCTCTCCAACGGTATAATGTTTGTTGTTCCCTTTGCTGCTATTTTCATTTCTCAACGATATATGCAAGGAACTAGAGACGGAAGAGATTATTAACTCCTTCTGCAAGCATTTTCTTCTAATCGATCGTAAATCTAGCCATGTTGTATTGATGAGGCTGTCAATCCGTCTTCTTCTTATTAGAATAATCATCTTCTTGCAACTTCTTTGTCTAAATTCATTGATTCAGTGTGATGGCTGCTGGGGCTAATGAGAATGTATACATCAAGCACTCATGATACACACTTCTTCTCGCTACTTGCGATGAAATGCAGCATAACCGTTTCATCGTGAATGCAACAGTCATCAAGATTACCGATAAGAAAGATACTCTAAGAGCAAATTATTATTCATTTCCTCTTTTCATAGTATACTCAATATTGTCTTGTGAATACTTCTCTGCTAATCTGACCACCACCATCATCATCATCATTATCATCATCATCATCATTATCCCTATCATCATCACCATTATCGTCATCAACATGACAGGGCGAATGGTTTTTACCATTAAATGATGATGAGCTCGAACGTATGAGGAAGGTTGTTTGCTACTTAATGCAGCCACTAAGACGATAGCTGCTGTTGATATTTTACATCATTATCATCATTATCATCATCATCAGATGTCAATTACTTTTCTGCTATCATCATCACCATTATTGTAATCATCTTTGAAAAGGTACTTCAGGAAGAAGATGGAGGCTCAGATCAGCTGGTAATTCTTTTCTATGCATGTGCATGTAACATCGAAAGTACAATATCGATATTGATAAGAAGTGATAGTTGACTTCAAAGATGTCATGTAATACATTGGTTTTGTTCCCAACATCCATACTTCAGCGAGATTTTTCATTTCATGCTGCAATCTCTGACTATATCGACGTTATTATTCAATTCGATCGCTTCTTGTAATCATGTTGTACAAGGTCGGATTGGCCATGGCGTGGATGAAAAAGTAGGGATAATAATGACAAAGATGATGATTATGATGCTTTTTACAAAGATCAACACAACGATCAAATGGAAGTCTTATTATCGTGAGCGTCCGAAATGTCCCGTCAGTAACCCCTCTCCCCCTTTCCATCAGGGCGAGTGAGACTTCGGAGCAAGAGGTTGCTATGGTCGTCGGGGTTATACAGAAGGTTAAGCTTAGAAGATGATTACTGGAGCTGTAACATATCATTATTGACGATAATGATGAAGATGATAACGATAGTAATACTATTGTTTAGACCGTAGACTGAAACGACATCTTTGGTGCTTTCGCTGTTAAATGTTCCCTTATTGACCGATCGATCTATTGACACCTACCATCTCCTCCTCCACCTCCTCCTCCTCTAGGTCCTGCACCTAGTGAGTGCTGTCACGTTAGAAACAGGGGATTTTAAGTGCCCAGAGGTCAGTTTCAATTCAGTATTATCAAGATAACTTTGATCTCCTACACACACACACACAACCATTATCATTATCATCACCATCCTTGTTGTTGTTATCGTTGAGTGGTGATTAAAATATGTTTGCCTCTTGCTTCTCATTTTAGTACTACTACTTCTACTACTACTACTACTACTGCTGCTATCATCATCATCATCATCATCATCATCATCATCCATCGCTCAGGACGCCAAGATCCCCCAGCAGCTGACTCACCAGTTATTACAAGCACGGGTGAGGACGATGCAGGAGCAGCAACAACAACATGATAATGACGACGACGACGATGATAACGATGATGATGATGATAATGATGACGGCACTGCATCCACCAATGTTCGATCACATTGACGAGGTTACACGGAACATGCAATATCAGCTTGCAAATCAATATACATCTCTTCTATCTGAATGAGAAAGAAGAGTAAATACATACATATTGCGACGTACAACTATTATAACTGACTTCCTTGTTTTGGTCTATTGAATAGGAGGAAAGATGGGACGAAATCCTTGGTATGTTTCCTCGCTTCTATTGTGTTCGTTGGCTAACGCTTAACATTGCTGAAGTGTTCATTATTTATTGAGAATCGCTCTCATCTAAATCGTCTTAACCCTTTGTGAAAAATGTTTCAATAAACTCGTTTCTGCTCAATGTAGGAGCTTTATCTGCAAAGGAAACGGTCGCTGGAACCGAGCTGCTTATGGAGGTCACGCATTGTTGAACTTGTTTTGTGTTGTATGTGCTGCAGTATATAGTCGCCATTGTATAAGATGTGGAAGAGTAGTGGTTTTCTTGGTATCCTTGCATCACTTTGGTTGATTTACTGCTACCTGATCTCCTAGTTGGACGACATCCTTCAAAAGGTGCTATTCGGCTTGCCAGCTGGATCTAACAAGCAAAAGGTTATGATAGAGTATGTGCAGGAAGTGCAGGAGCGTGTTAAGAAGATCTTTGCTCTCCCCGGGAATGTAGTGACAAAAAGCATGTAGGCGGTATATGCATGTACAACCTCGGACAGACTAGTATATAGTCAATGATATCCATAAGCATGAACGGCGTGTGTACCTTAAGTCTTTGTAGGAGACTCGAGCATATGATGCTCGCACTCAAAAAACGAATGGGCTCGAGCGCTCGGCCACACACGCAAACACACAACAACAACAACAACAACAACAACGCCAACGCTACGCTCGCAATGGAAACAGTATGCGTGCATTGTGTAGTCCAACATTGTCGATGTCTCTTGCTTGGCCAACGCTAGCAGCTTATCTTTCTAATGTAATTATGCCCTAGATGCCGAATCGACCGACTTGCATGTACTCGTGCATAGTGCGCCGCAACAATGCAGATGATCGCTTGAGCTACGTACGTACCGCTGCCTGCACGTACAGCTAGTACAGCGGACAATGTGATGTGGGCTGGGACTTATGTGTTTGCCGTGCGATGCATTAGTTATACTTATATACTAGTATACTCAGAGCACGCGATGCATAAGCTGCGGCCTACTTGTGAAATTCAGCTAAAAAGTAGCGCTTTATGCCAAAATGCGTACGATGATGCCGTATAAGCAGCAGGGGATGCAACGAGTAGCAGAACTATACAAACATACATATGAGACGGATGTAATGAACAAATTAAATTTTTTCAACAAACATACATATACATCATGTAGTACACGCCACGTTGCATAGGTACATTAGGATGACCGTTAATCCAATTTAAATCAATCAATACATCCATCTCATACATGTAGTACATATGTAGAAAAAGTAGCGGATTGATTTCAAGTCTTGAATATGCAAGTGCTGATGTGTATGCCGCTTTTAAAAAAGTCATTATATATAATTATGCTTGCATAGAACAAATTGATTATTCTACAGTGTTTCTTTAATCATTCTCAGATACAAATGCTATACATTGGGGTAGCATGATCACAGCAACTAGCCTGCATGCTAATGCTTTGGCATAAGGGGCAGGGATCCTCAATTACTCAAGCCGTAGTTCATGATTGCTGTGGTCATAGCTTCTTCGCAACTCTGATAGTTTTCAAATCTGTATATTCTTCAAGACCAGCCCGTCCATGTTCCCTTCCAATCCTGAATATAAGTGCCATTCAACCCAACAGCAGATACTATTGTTATTGACAATAATTTGATCGATATATACACTATGTCCGTTCGTGTGTGTGTGTGTGTGTGTGTGTCTTTATATACATATACAATGCATGCATGCTCACATAAGAGCGCGAGTGGACATCCACTAATGACCCTGCATGTCGCACACAGATACACACACTTACACATAATGTAAAATAAATTAAAACGCGTGTAGCATTTAGATGGAAGGCGTCTTTTTGCAGGACGTATGTGCTCATTGCTCCTCCCCACACACAAACAAACGACGCGAAATGAACTAAGGAAAACGTGCGTGCATGGAACAAGCTACCCGCTCATCTTCGCGCCTCCAAAAGGGGGCGGTTTGCCAGCAAAGTCGCCAGTGATATGAGCATTCACCTTTCAATCAACGCCATATATCGTCGTGATCGTCGTTTCATGTTTGAGTTATATTTTTTGGTTAGGGTGCTTGTTTTTTGCTGTCCTCCTTGTTTTTCTTCATGTGTCCTCGCACTTACCCACGTAACTCCGGTCTCGAGCCTCGCTGCAATTTGGGCCCCTTTCTCAGAATCACGCGTCCATACGGACCCACCTAACCCGAACGGCGATGCGTTGGCACGGGTGACAGCATCATCCACGTCTGCAGGGCGTTAGCCGTAGAATTAGTAATAGAAGTAGGAGGAGAGGGGGGAGGGAGGAGGGTAATAGTGGTAGTAGTAGTAGTAGTGGTGGTGGTGGTGGTGGTTGTGACAAAAGAATAATAATGATAAATGATAATAATAATAATAATAATAATAATAATAAGGCTAGAAATGGCAGTAATAATAAGCGGTTCGAATCAGGAATGAAGAAGAGATAGAGACTTTCATCATATCATTGATATTTCTTGTTCTTCTTCTTGTTGTCTACCCGTAAAGGGAATGACAGGTAACACAGGGCCAAACTGCTCCTCATCGACCAAGCGAACCCCTTCCTAGTCACGTTGGAGAAGATGATAGTCATTATCGTAATTCAGTTGATATTTTCAATCTTCGCGACTTTTCACTTCTCAAATTTGTGCATTAGACATCATCGTCGTCTTCGTTCCAGGGGCACACGTCGTTCTTAAGATGAGGCAGCAGCAGCAGCAGCAGCAGCAGCTAATCAGCCCACCTTCACATCGGTGACGAGTGTCGGAGGAAAGAAGTAACCGGGCCCTTCTGGTGCCTCGCCCCCACAAAGCACCTTCGCACCTAGGACGATATACAACGCATGCATGCATTACATATATATCCATGCTGCTCGTACTTCGATTCTTGATTGGTAAGTATACCCCCCCCAGAACCCCCATCATCACCTTGTTGTTTGGCATCATCGAGGAGCCCTGTGACGATATTGTACTGCATCTTGTTATTTAGAGGACCGTGTGTTACCCCTGTCGTGGGGAGAGGAGAAGAACGACGAAGAGGGGGAGGAAAAGGAATGTCGCGGTAGTTAGTTGTGGTTACCGTAGTGAAGCAGTCGTTGCTTCTTGCAATGCACGCAATCTAAGAGTATCTGGTTGAGTTTAAATGACAATATGAAGCACCTTTCGTAAGCCCATCACCGACCGTTGCGTTCTTCGCATGTGCGACCTTGGATGTTAGTATCACACATCCGCAGATATTATAATCGGAGGGAATTTTGTACAATTGAATATGATGTCGTACCAGTGCTTCCACGAGAGGATCAAAGACTTTTTCGTGCACGTACAATCGTTTGATTGCGGTGCAAACCTATGAGTCAACAGCCAGAACTCTTCCATTGGAGTTGTTACTAGACTACAAGATTAAAGATAATGGTACCTGGCCTGTATTTGCCATGCTTGCTTGGAAGATTTTGCGGCTCTGCCGTCATCATCATCATCATCATCATATTGTGTATGATTGATTCTCGAACAATCATTAGCACAAACGACAACACATTTTTCAACAACATGCATGCTGCACGAGCACTTTTGCTGCACTTAGAACTCCAAAACCTCACTGTGAATAATCTACATTTCAAATACCAGTGCGGCAGTTGTTACGCTGGTTACTTACCGCAGGTCCGATGTCAACGTCTTCCAGTACAATGGCCGCATCATTACCGCCGAGCTCAAGAGTCACTCTCTTTAATCCAGCTGCTGCAGTCGCCATAACTTTCTTCCCGGTAGCAACGGATCCTGTGAAGCTGATGTGTCTCACATCTTTGTGCTCAGCAAGGGCCTGATGACATACTCGTGCAATTACGATGCCGTTTAAGTCCAAAAAGATTACACACACACACATGCATGCATGCATGCATGCATATTGCGACCACCAAAGACATTGAAAACCTTTCCAAGGTCGTCTCCCCCAGAGACAATGTTGATGACACCTGGAGGGAGGTCTGCCCGTTCTGCAGCCTTACCGAGAGCAAGAGTAGACAATGGAGTGAACGGTGAGGGTTTGATAACAACTGTGTTGCCGGACAGCAATGCCGAGGCTGCTTTCGAAGCAGCAATCAACACAGGAAAATTCCTGATGTGGCAAGTATACATGAGATCATCTGTGTTGGATAATGAGTGAAAATAGCATCACATTCAGAATTTATTTATTGATTAATAATGACAAACCATGGAGTAATAGCTGCGACTACTCCCCGAGGCACTCGATGCACTTCGGTTCGTGTTTTCTCATCTTCGTGTAACACCTCCGCTTCTAATGGCCCGAGAGCGCTAACTGTCGCAATGCGATCTGCCGAAGCTTTAATTTCGCCCAGTGCAGATGCGTATGGTTTACCCTGTTCCTTCGTGAGAATTGTTGCGATATTCTCTGCGTCTTTCTTTACCTCTAAGGCGAATCTCTCCAAATAAGCGACCTTGCTTTCGTAGTCTAGAGTACTCCAGGAAGAGAACGCGCCTTTAGCAGCCATCACGGCGTCGTTAAGGTCATCGATACTAGCAGAGGGTGCATAGGCAAAGGGCTCCTCAGTCGCAGGATTGATAACCGGTGATACTCCGGCGGAGCCCTTAGTTCTAAGCTTTCCTAATGAATACGTCGTACATTCATATGCACATCATCGGTCAGGGCTACCCACCGGTAACTCACAATATATGATCAGAGGTCGTTCACCGTCAATCAGCATTGGAAAATCGTCTGCCGTTTGGAGGATGCTGTCAACAGTCGTCGTTGCAGAGGTGGAACATTTTACGAGAGGAATGCTACGCCGACACCGTGCTTGTGCTCGGCAGGGTCCAGTCAACCTCAATGCGGAAATTAGTCTTGTCTGAGGATTTCGCGCATTTCTTGTAATGGTTCTCCGAATGGGTGCACGAAGTGTTGTGCCAGATAATGAGTAGGAGGCAAACAGAGCCATACTACTGCAAAGGAGAAGGGAAGCCTGCCGACCGTCCATTCGTTTGGAAACCGTACATCTTTTGTGTGCTATTTATGGAATACGACAACCAAATGATCACGTCGCTTGCTCTTTTCACATGCATAAAATTGCAAACTTCATACGTTTTTTTTGTTGCGTCACCGTCAGTTTTAATGTCGTAGAATAAAATTCGAGTGCATTTTCACATTGAGAAATATCGTAAAGATATTTTTCCAAAACACATGGTATTTATTCACTACGACAACAGACGATCATAGAGAACGTCATTCGGGCTGACTTCGTACCCCCCTCGTACCGATCGGAAAGTAAATTTATCTGACTCTGATGATCAAATGGGACATGTTTTCGAAACCCTGATGATTTACTTGTAAGTGGAGAAATCCAATGAATGATTGTGCCATCATCTATATGAAAACAATTAAAGTTTGGGTCCAAATTGCGTCGTCAGATCGAGTCACACGTCGGAGACGATGATTGGAAAATACTATGGAGGAGTGATGCTTCTGCTCGCAAGCTCAACACTCATAACAGTAACCAAAGCCAGAAGCAGGGAAGCTTCCAAATTCTTACCAGTCAGGAACTTTCGTCGCAATTCCGATCGAATTCCGTTACGGGCACCAAACCTTGCTAGTTTTGCTCCAGGCCAGTTAAGGTACTATTGTACACCGAAAAATGATCGCATCATTCATCTTAGAATGATCATTTTAAAGGAACACTAGACGAAGAGTACCGAGATTATCAATGATGGCTGCAGAAAACGAGGAACAAGATCAAGATCAGTTCTACGCAAGACAACTTGCTGAAGGTATGATTACACGTGATTTTATACGGTGATGCAGATCCATTACTTATTATCAAACGATTCAGAGGTGATGGAAGAGCAAGGAGTTGACCTGGAGCAACTCATGAGCCCCATGAAGGTGAAAAATTGCAAAACATCCAGATTACTTGTGGTAACTTTAGATGGTTTCAGGCCATTCGCTTATACAAAGAAGTTGCTGAAAAGACGGAACAAGTAAGTTGATTACTGGTATCTTCTTATTTACGATTGCTTATATTTTGAAATGATTCAAAATAGATTGCGAATGTAGATGACATGTCAACAAGAGCATTGCTGCAGGAGGAACTTGAAACTGCTTTAGCAAAGGTATTAGATTGAGCTGGATACTACTGCAGCTTTCAACGTGATTGACAAAGCCATTACTACTTAGCTTGCGATTGAGAAACGGAGTGTTATGCGTGAAGAACTTAAACAAGTCTTCCTCATTCAATCTCTACTATCCATTGGCATCTCCGGTTGTACGCTTACACTATTTTCCGATTTTGATTGGACATGCACCAACATTGGTGAAACGCGCCAGCATCATGATTACCTCTCCATTATAATCAAAAAAATAATTACTACCATTACTGCTTCTTTTGTTGTTGTTGTTGCTGCTGCTGCTGCTGAAGATGCTACAACTACAATTACAAATAAATAATCAAACCATATGTGTATGTTAGTGTGGTGTGTTTTTGGAATTTCAACAAATGGTGTGCAGATATGCAACTGTTTACGTCGATATCGTTAGAAGCTGATGGTAGTTTATTCCATTCATTTATCTCGGATGTAGGCATGTTAGCAACGAATCATTTTCCTGGATATCCTGATTTACCGGTATCAGCACAGGCTTTAGGTGAGCGAATGTATGAAATACAACCCGCAAAACTATTTCATGTTTCTCTTTATGACGGGATTGATAGGATTTTGGACAATCTGGTTGTTCACGATTCCATCACTCCGAGCACGTAAGCCTGCTCCAGTTGAAAAAGAGGTAAAGAAGAATATTAATTGTTCTTCCCCTAATGATAATTTTATCTGTGATCTTTTATTTGCAAGGCTCTGAACATAGCCTTCCTTCTGACACCGGTGCTTAACATCGCCATTCCATTTGTAGCTAAAGATCCTGGCTTGATTTGGTACATCATCCGAACGAATGAGTAAAGGACAATAATAGAATGTTGCACATTTTACACGTTAGGCTGGCAAACGTTGTAGCCATCGCCGCATCGTACGCTTATGCTTTCCTTGCTATTGATGAAGAGAGTGCCAGAGAATCGGGTAATTACAGAGATATTTGAACCGAAGAGGGCCAGTAATAGTCACACACAAAGAAATTTGCACAATGTTTTCGACTGTGGCAACCTGAAGCTACATTTAGTCTAAAGTCTAGTGTGTGCCGAACCTAGGTCTGAAGATTCAAGGAGCTGCACGATGGCTAGACTGGGGCTCTGGCCAGGAGCGAGGCGCTCCGAAAGAAGTTAGGGAGGAACTAGAAAAAATTCAAAAAGAAAGGCGCGAATAGATTCGCATGCAAAGTCAAGACATCATTGTGTAACTGCCTGTCATCAAATCACTGCGCGCGGCATCATGGCATGCACCACCAACAGACTGCCAGACCAGTCTAGCAATGTCTAGAGACCTCTAGACCCAGCGCATGTCACATGCATGTACATGCATCTATCTCTAGATCTAGGCATCTAGACATGCTAGACATGTCATGCATGCCATGCCAGCATGCAGGCTCTGGACGCCTGCGGTCATGCAATGTCACCTTCAACTAATCAAGTCATGTGTGCTGCACGTGTGACCAACACATGCAAGAGTGTCAACAAAAAGTGCACACAGCACAAGCACAATGCTATGAAATTGCAAATGCACAGTACGTGTTGTGCCCAGTCAGTCTAGCAGTCGCCCACGTCCAGAGACATCTGAGTGTGGACCTTGCCATGCGTGTTGTGCACGCACGTGTGCGTGCACAACAGGGGAGGAAGTTCAATGGTGTGGTCGTCGGCCGCCTGATCGATCGCGGGCTCTGACCTGCCAGTCTGGCGCTTTCAGCTTTCTAGCTTTCCAGCTTTGGGGCTCATCACTGTCGCCATTGTTGCACGCGTGCATGCGGCTCACGATCGAAGCGACCACGTGCATGCGTTCACTGCACCAAACAACAAAACACTGCCCACGATTCCCATTTGTTACGCACAGCGCTGCAGTCAAGCAGGTCACACGAAGGACATGAGGACCCAACAGCGCCGCTGCCTAGCTGCGCCACGCCATGCACGCCCAAGCGGCTATTGCACATCACTAGATCACGTTAGTGGCCGCGACTTTCCGCTGCGCGCGCCCTACTCTGCAACTTCTTTCACGACGCTTTGCTTTCCAACGTGTGCACGTGTGGAGCACGTGTGCTGCAAGTGCACATAGAAGTGACAGAACATGTGTGCTGATTTGGTGCAGCTGTGGGTGTAAGAACGTGTGCACGTAGTGAGAACGAAGAACGTGTGTGCTGACTGCATGTGTTCGCACGCGCGTGCACGAACATGCTAGCATGGCCTTCATAGCTCCACTTCCACAATGGTCAGAATGCCAATTTTGAAATCATGTTGGTTTCACCAGTCAGTCCTCACTGAAGCTAGTTCAAGACGTTTTGGAAACGCAGTTCATTGTCGTTGTTTCTGTTGTGCGACGCAAACGTCTTGCAACGTTTAGGAGGTGCGGTCAATCACCACCTTCACCTGTTCATCTGGAGGTATGAAAAAACACAAAGCGTTGTTGGTCATCATGATCAATGTTCCACGAAGTGTCTTGCGTTCATCAAAATGTCAGCTGCTTTTGTGGACGCTCATCACCACCATCACCATCACTGCCATGTTCAACATCATTGCCATCATCATCGTCATCATCATCTTGAGTGCGCAATCAGTTTCGCTGGCAATGATCAGCATTGGCTAGCTGGTAGCGCACAATGGTGAGGGACAAAGCAGGCGCTAGAACGAGTCGTGCTGTGCTGCATGTAACGTGACTTGACTATAACTACAATGTAGCTAGCAAAAAGAGGATGAGGCAATTACACCCACTTGCCCAGCAACTAGCCACTATAACTAGGCCAGGCTAGTGTGCCTATGTGGCCTCCAGTAGCCAACGTGGAGATTAGGGAGAGCTAGATAGCCAATTGTATATTTATCACGACAATGTGGATCTGATCTTGTGACACATGCGACATCACAACTAAATTTCGATCCGGTGACAGTCGGGGAAGTAGTTAAAACTAAGATTACTCTTCACCAAGCCCTTTTCATTGCATCGTCACGCCTGCCTCTGGCACTCGCGATGTCTCAGCGATTCTGGTCACAGAACCACTGAACAACTGCTAAAAGACCCTCCAGAAGGTCCTTGTCTTCCTCTCGATCTCACACTTCCCACGCCGCTTCGGATGTTTACTCGTTGGTCTCTAGATATACTCTGGACTCTACGGTGTACTCTACCCTTGATCATATTTTGTAGAGGCTGCACAACAAATTCGCTTTGATCCCAGTCCTTGTTCAGCATAGGGACAGCTTGGGTAAAGTGCGTCTTGAGCGTTTCGTTGCGGTTACCAAACTGGAAGAACACTCTGCCCGTGTAAGGATCCCTGGGAAAAACCCAAGCGATGATGCCGGTGATGATTGTGAGGAAGGCAAAGAATGACGAAAGAAAGTCCATCCACGTGTATGTAAGCCTCTCTGTCAGTGTCTGAGGGAGAAAGTTGCAATGCCAATTAAAAAAATACCATGTATCGGAACGAAACACTCGAGCATAAAGACATACATAAATGGAGGAGCGAATGCTCAACCTCTACTTGCCAATCGAAGCCCCCAGGGCTGAACATCATGAGTGAAAACTTCATATCCTTCTTGTACCCCTGTCGCACCTCCCCGTTACCAAGAATTTCATCCTTAACCTGAAATCATTCGGAACTCTTTAGACGCCCGAACAAGAGAAACGCTCATTTTTCTTATTAGTTTCTACCTGTAACGAGGAAACGGCCATCGTTTCGAGCTGGATTCGATAGGTTTCAGTTCCATCTAGTTTTATCGTTTTCTTCACTTTCGGCTGGCTCTGTACGAGCGTGTTCCATCCATCTACCGGGACGGCTGTGTTCGCTTCTTCGAGCATCCTCGACTCTAAGTTCTCTACACCATTGCTGTAGGCGATGAGGTACATCCGCGTACACGGTGAATTGCGCTCGAATCTGGAGCTACCATTTATCCAACCGAGGTTGAACTGTAGGACTTCGGGTGTCAAAAGAACCTTGTTGTAGTCCTTCGATAGCTCGTAGCGAGCCCCCTTTGAGCTGGAAAATGGATCCAACTTCCAGCACGTTTTGAGGAGAAATCCCATTGTCCCTGGAAAACTCTTCTCCATTTCGATTGTGGGTATATTGTCAAATACGTTGATTTCCGTGCGTGTGGTGTTGAGACGAATCATCTGTCGTGAAGCACCAATGTAAACGTTCCCGTCTGGGCTTGGAAACGGCAGGTCGGGATTGGGGCACTCACTGGTAAATCCCATCCTACGCATACATAGAAGTACGCCGAAATCTTGGTATTTATCCATGAATTCAGTGCTCACGATGGTGCCCGGGTTGTCATACGCTTCTCGGATCGTAAGAACGTTCACGTAAAGATTTCCCGATATCAGAAAAAGGGCGCATACCAGCATACCCCAGAAAATGAACTTCTCTTTGCGGCCGTCAAGAAGGAAATTTTGGCGAAAACTCAAATCGCAAGCATTCTATTAAGCAAAACAATGGTCGCATGGGTAAGAGCTAAGAGCAGATACAGGAATAAACCAGCACACAGCATCGCACACTTACAATTGGACAAAATTGAGCCAAGCGTTCCATAGTTCCTTCTCAGCAGCGCAATGACCGCCACAAACTGCAGCCGTCTGATTGCCTACCCCCTTTTGGGATCGCTGAATCAACTACGCCATAGGCTATCGAGGAGGGGATCGAAATGGAAAGTTATCGGACGCCCTTATTTATAACTTATTTACATGTAGTACTAACAGTACTCTCAGTAAAAAAGCTGTAACGTCTTGTCATCTGGTAAAATATGTGAATACATTTATATTGAAGTAAAAGGGCATAAATATATTGCGACTGGACACATTTCAGGCTAATTCTAAAACGTCACAAGACATTTGCAAAGCACGAAACACAGAAAGCGAACATTCAACTGCGGTCAAAAGGTTGAGCAAAGAGCACAGTGGTACCACTTATCCGTGTGAACAAATGGACAAATGGAACATGTTTCTTGCTTGCGTCTTGACGAACTCAATACCGCAAGGATTTTTGGCAGCTTGAAAGAGAAAAGTCGACGATGCAGAAAAAATCCTTGTCGTAGATTTAGCATTTCTGGAGAGATGACAAGCAATCTGTGTAAAAGACAAGGAATCGTGCCATGCTTAGTTTCAAAGTTGGAGTACCGGCTGTAGTCCTCTCGTGGGTTGTCTCTCATACCGGTTGGGTTGCTCTTTTAAGCCCCTTGCCGCCAGAAAACAAAAGCAATCCCATGGCTGCCTCGCATCTTTCCAAGAACGTCACGATGTCTCTTACATTTTTTGTGATTGCAACAATGGCATTCACAATAGCTACATTGTCTACGCCTAGCCAAGGTCGCAAAATCATCGATTTAATGTAGTGTAAGATTGGAAGTAATTGTCTTCGATGGTTTCATGGCACAACGACTATCAAGCAACTTGTAAGAATACAATTGCATTTCAAAGGAATGCTCCAACATGGTGTATTCGTGGCTCCTCGCACAGGATTTCGCGCTGTAGTCCCTTGTCAGGTAGATATTTTCTTCGTTCCACCCGGAATCCGCCAGATGTTATTTTTGTTTAGAAACGCATGGTGACTCCCCATCGTCGTGAATTCCGTCAATATGCTAAAGAGACAGAGCCAGGCATGGTTCCAGACTACAACGAGCCTGACAAAGATCTTGTGCCTGCTGATGGTGGACTCCTGGACTTTATTATGAACAAGTGGTTAGTCAAACCTTCTCCAACAAGGGTAATTGAAGATATAACCCTCGAGCTTTTTGTAGCAATTGTTTTACAGTATTTGCTACCATCATGTTCAATCTATGACCTGATGAGGCTCTAAAATAAGCAGTTTGGTTGATTACAGAGCATAGTCATTAACCGCCAGCAACAAATGAATGATGAAAGAAAGCAGCAGAGTGGAGGTAAAACATAGCACTGATGTATGTCATCTAATTATTTCATAAACCACTGAGTCCAAATTAAACAACGATGCTTTTGTGTTAAGGTGACGAAAATTCATTCTGGAAAGAAGATCTAAAGGAGGATGACAAGTAAACAAGTGAAGCTAAGCGAAAACACAGCGCGTGCCCTGATCTGCACAGTATGCACAAAGCTTGAGGTAATATCATTCATATGTAGCCTACACTGACCGTCTGGACATTATTGTGGTGCAATTTGTCATGACCATGTGCCCGAGAAAGGATGCATGTCAAAGTCAAATGTGCTTTCCTCTTTCCAATGCACATACAATTGTACATGCTATGCACCAGAGCATTCACACATCATCTAGACACACTGCTAGACTGGGTCATTCGTTGTGGCACATCTATGCCAGCACATTGTCAACTAGTCTACTGCTGTGTGCAAACTTGAACCACTAGATAGACCACACTAGCACAGTGATGTCGGACCAATCTAGTCGTAATGTTGTTTGTTTCACGTGTGGCGGTGCACGTGTCTGCCATGCTAGCATGCATGCATTTGCCACGCTAGCACGCTAGCACGTGCATGTCCTCTGCTAGTCTGTCCTGCCTGATGCAACTAGCTTGCGCAGCGTTCTGGATTGTGTCTTCGTCCCGAATGCGTGATGACCGCAATCACATCTCATCTGTCTAGCTAGCTATGTATGTGATGCAAGTACTGCTAGACTGTCAAGCTATCCAATGTTAGAATGCGATGATGATGCGATGCACAGTTGTGGCTGTGTCTAAAGCTAGGTGCAAATAACATGCACTAGTGTATGCATGCTAGCATGCATGTCAAGATGTGCTCATAATCGCACGTTCACATTTCAGAGCTTTGATCGAGATGCGATGTGATGAAGCACAATGCAACGACAAATTGCGTCATTCTCGATTCCAAAATTTCGACGAATGCCTCATGTGTTGCTTAGGATTACATCAGACTTGGTATCTCTTTGTCGTCTATGTGTTCGTCGGAGGAGACAGACAATTGATTTTTGCCGTCCTTCCTTAAAGCATAGTGACGCTGACCATTTTCACAGGAGTACTGGGTCCGTCGCGTTGGTTGGTCTGGACATTACCAATCTTATCGATGACATCCTTGCCTTTGATTACGTGAGCGAACACTGGGTGCTGGGATTTTCCAGCGGAGAACCAGTCCAGGTATGCATTGTGAACAGAATTGATGAAAAATTGAGATCCTCCAGAATTTTTTTGTCCCGTGTTAGCCATGGAAAGGGTGTATGGCTTGTTACTGATTTGGGCAGTGTGTTCATCTTGAATGTTCCCACCGGAATCCCTAGAATAGGTCTTGCCGTCGAAGCCTTTGAATTCGGAGTTAGGAGCTGGCCCACCGGTTCCGGCGTATGGAGACTTCGGATCCTTACTCTTTGGACATCCGAATTGGAGCATGAAGTTTTTGATGACACCTTAAAGGAAGATTCTTAACGAATGTCTCACACAGTCAGATAGTTTGCTTACGGTGGAAATGGAGGCCATCGTAGTACTTTTTCTCGATCAAATCAATGATAGCAGCGCAAGTGTATGGCATCTGGAGAATGTACGAGAGTCTACATTTGAGATCTAACAGACACGTGTTGGGCAAATTGTTGTACCTTGTCAGCGAAGAACTCTACTGTGAAAGTTCCCATACTGGTCTAAGGAAGAAAGCTTCGAGTTAGTACAGCGGCAAGTAAAATTTTGTACAGTGTCGACCACCTTAAATTCTGCTTGTGGATTTTTTTTGGACCTAATTAGAAATCAACCAAAATATGCACTCATTATTCTCCTCTACCTCCACGAATGAAAGCCTACATGTTTAGCTGAAGGATCCCTTGAATGCGAGGTTTGGAAGGAGAATTAGTTAATGCTGAAACATCTCACATGAGCAGGGTTGAATCCAGATATATGAATGAACGTCAATAATTTATACATGTCGTATTGAAGTAATACATGAAATATTTCCTAATAATATATTATTTTTAATACTCGTATATTCATTGAGCACATGTGGCTTTGTACGGAAGTCGCGAAGTGCGGGAAAATTTAAGACCAATGGCTGTTAAAATCGTGTAATGTCGCTGTTTCTATGTAATTTCGGGGCTGAGAAGATGTCGTTCCAGTAACTTAGGACATGAAATTACTTTGCCTGGAAGCGTTGACATGCTTCCAACAGAAGATTCGAAGCATATTCGTTAGAAAACTCGATTGTGGAATTTATCACTGCGCTTTCATCGTGCGACATAGGAACGATTTTGGCAAAAATGATAAGTGATGACCAAGGGGTAAGAAGCTACGACAACGCAAAAAGCTATGTCGCTGTTGAGGGCTGCAATTTGAATAATGTCAGCGCACCTTTCAAATTAACAGAATGGATGAATGATTTGCAAAACCTGTTACAGACCGAGACCTGTGAACTATAAAATGGATTTCTTAGGGAGGACGTCTTCGGTCCTCCTCGTCTTAATCGTTGGAATGACCGCGTCGAGTAAGACATCTTAGATAGGTTTGAACTGATCATTTTACACAACTGTGTCCTATTTCAGGTCCCATAGATTTATTGTTGCCCCGTCACAATACAACTGCTCGAGTCACGGAAAAACTACCAATCCCACCAGCATGTATGTATCAGAGATTATCATTTCTAAATTATTTTGGCATTCATTTTTCATTTCAAGTGTGATCATTCGAATTTTAAACAATACAAACCTCTACAGATGCAGCATTCCCGGCACAAGCTAAAGAGTTTGCCGCAACATGGAAGGACGGAATTTACAAAGGAACTATTCCAGAAAGTAGAAGGTTACTCATGCAGATCACTTATACGATTTTTCCTGTAACTAGTAGAGATAGGTAACTATCAGGTGAAATGTAATTCCGTAATGATCGCTGCAATTTCACATGTGTAGATACCTAACTGGAAGCCCAGCATCCACAGGACTACTCACAGCAGCAAATCGTAAATCTTTAGATGGTGAGATAACCCCGCAGTCGAGAAGAAGTTTTTTCCCACAGTAGCAGCTATAATGCACACGGTCTGTTGACAAGGTTAACGGCACTGACTCAAATTTATGCATGGTTTTCACGCGATGTCGATAACTTGTCATTAAGAAATCGCGCTGTGTGATATATTTGTATTCTGGCACAACATGGCGTGAATTATGGATCAGAAAAGGAAGTATCCCAGGCTTCTGCATGCTGCACGGGCATAACGCATCGCGTGATGCCACATAGTTACATGCAGATGCACCATTGAATGTCAACAGTGGCATACGATGCAATGATGCATCGACGCGCTTATGCCATCTCGTGCGTTTATTATGTTCGTAATAAGCTGCGAAAAAAAAATTTTTTGGCGCGCCATTGCTCAGTTACCACTACATACATCAATGCACGACACATTCATTCTTGTACATATCACAAAATCCATAGCCATATGTGCAGTGAACATCATACGTGTATGTGCTCCATGCATATTTCCAGTCGGTCTGATGATTATCCTGGCTGCGATAATGTTTAAGCAGCGCAAAACAAATTAGCAGTAGGTCACTGCCATGATATGCAATGCAATGCGAGAGAATTGCATGCGATGATGTGGAATGAAGAAGAAGACTTAATGTGAAATCTGTGCATGTAGAACGAACACATGGAGGCATTGTGGGAACCACTATGGTACATAGTATGCTTTTCTGTGACACAGTGTGTCGTATGTCACTTACTCTCATCGACTAAACTCATAATGAACCAGAAATGTAGTACGTTCATCGTTTAAGCTTCTTTTGCAACTTTCTCTCCTTTATTAAAATCCGTTGCTGTTGCTTAAGAAGAGTGACAAGGCCTTCTTCACTGATCAAATCCTGAAATATAAGGTGAAAAATATGCCTTTTCAATGACAATTTGCTATAAACAAAAATTGTTACCAAATTCCTTCGCTCAGAGATATCATAAGGCGATTTCGCGTAGTCAGTATGCATCTTTCCTTCAAGGTGATCAAGCTCATGCTGAAATGAAAGAGTTATGTATATTGGTTGTGACGCTGTAAGTACAATCTAACTCACCAAAAAACAACGAGCCATCAATCCTTTTAAACTGGTCTCCACGTGTTCCCCTTGCTGAGAGAGGTTGCAAAATTGGTAAGAAATACGAAATTATATTCATTTTATTTTTGTACCTCGGTCTGGTAAGAAACCTCGATCTCCTGAGGACGTGGAACACTCACTGTGAACCTAGCAGACAACCAACCCACTGATGTTATCTATATTAATGAACCATATAGTTAAAGTATATGTCTTTCTCGACACAAACCGAACGCACCCTGGCAAGCTGCAGCAAAACTCATCTGCCGCCACTCTCAATTTGCTTTGCTCAAGAACTTCAGGATTCACGATAATGCTCAATTCGCCGTCTTAGTAAAGCAGAGGAAATTCAAACATGACTCGCAAAACACATTGAATGTTTTACACCTTTGGGCTTATTTGAAAGATCCAAGACAAATACTCGGAATGAAAGACCTACTTGTGGAGCTGCGAGAGATAGAAGATTCTCCCGTTTCTGGAATAAGTTTCAAGAATAAAAATGCGCATTCATCTTTTGTCAATTGATTGGTTGCAAGGCCATTTCAAAGAATAGCTCACCGCTATCCTCTTTAGGTCTTGAAATAATTTTTGGATATGTGGTAGGTCAAAACTTGTCACGGAAACCGCACGTGTCCGTAGAACTGAGTAGACTCTATGAGATAGGAGAATCGACTACCATTTAAAAGGAGTCACCTGAGTTTCGGGGGATACTTCTAGAGGCCTTGAAAGCAGAGGACTGCGCTGGAGTTGCCTGAAACATCAACACAGATTATCGTTCGATAAGCTTGATGATTGCCATACTACAGTAATTATCTTGAATGAATGGGCGACAATTACTCTCCCAGGCAATTACTGAAAATAGCAATCGAATGCAAACACAGTGAAACAGTCGACCCAACCAAATTCTGCTTGTTGAAAGTGTCGAGATCATAGAAGCACATTAAAAAATCCTCAAGATCTGTTTCGTTACGTTCATATGGCACCTGCGGTTTGGTAGGTATGACTGGCGATTCTGGAGGCTTGGTTCCCATCAACGACCCCCATATTCGACCTATGATTCGTAATAGTGCGTCATAGCTGGAAAATAAGAAACTGAGTGCGCTCTCCTCAACCGAATGTGCGTCGCATGGCTCGACCTACTCCAGTTTCGGGTGGTGTCGTCGTCGTCTGGCGTTGTGGGTTGTGTGGATTATGGTTGTCGTTGTTGTTGTCGTTGTTGTTGTTGTTGTTGTTGTTGTTGAGCAGTACGAGTATCATCGTACAATATCCCTGTGCGACATGTCAGGGTTCAAGACGCAGCCTCGAAATCAATCCCGGAAATGTGCTTCTTCCGATGCAACAAAATCAGACACGAAAATGTCGGAGTCCGCAGGTCGTGATGAGTGCCTCTTTTGATGACCACACTCCCTACGGCCATGTTTGAGTCTTCATTCTGGGTTTGCCAGAAAAGAATGTGCTACGTATCCACAAATCTATTAATTCCTTGCTTACTTTTCCCCCCTTCCCTTTGTATCATGTAGGTGAAAAGTTCCAGAGTGCTTTAAAGATATTTGGGATAAGCAAAGAGGATTTTGAGAAAGAAGTCAAGGCAGGTTTCGCAGATGCTGATGTTGATAAATCAGGGGCTATAGATAAGAAGGAATTGACTCCAATTGTTGAAAAGGTGCTCTAGTCTCGTGAAGCTTTGTTTCGCTGCTTACCATACCATCATTTTAAAACACAAATACCCGTTACACGGATTATCATATGTCTCAGGTGATGGCTGCAATGGCAAAACTGGGGGAAAAATTCACAGATGAAGAGAAGAGAACCGCCACTGATGAGGTCATGAAGATGGTGGACGCTGATAAAAACGGCACCCTTGATATGGCAGAGTTCGGCGATGCTATGAAATTAGGAATACTTGCCCTAGCCTCTACCATGGCGACCAAGCAGCATTAAATTCTTTTACACACGCGCACACTTTCTTGTAATATTACAATATTCTTAAGCAAACATTTTTTTTGTTTCCTGAGAACGAACTCTGAACTTTATAAATTGCACAGCAGCAGTCCTGAATCAAGCTGCAAGTCTCTGCACACGCGCCGCACACGTTACATCTTCCTCATCATCATCATCAATGACAACAACAACGTACAGCAACAGCAAAAACATCAAGAACAACAACAATGCACACACATTCACATAGTCACACAATGTGTGCTTTTGTGCATGCATGTGTACACGCGCATGTGCAGGTCATGACTTGACACACATTTAAATTCATGGTGCAATGCCAATTTCGCGCGCATGACTGTGCTAATGAACTGTACAAAGACAAATTACAAATGTAAATGGCAGCAACAAGACTAGAAGAACGTCACGCTTGTGTGCTATGCATGCGCACAGCGTTTGCACTATAGTGCAGATCGACCTAGAGACAGATGTAATGAATGTGTCAAAATTTTGGAATTGTCATCCTAGTGTAGCGTTGCAGTTGCTAGCAGGGAACACGCAAGCCAATTAAGCACAACGTGCGATGGTATATGCAATGCACCACGACATAACAAATGTGAAATAGACAGATGCAATGAAATTATTGTGTTTTTCAACGTAACAGTCGTGATGTCCTAATATATGGAGCTATTGCAAAGCGTCGTCTACATACATGCAGACAACGCTAGAAATGTGAGTAGCACAGCAATGCACACACAAGCCCAGAGTAACTATGAAATTGGCCAATTTATTAAATACTTGCAAGTAAAATAAGAAGGTGTTACATCGTAATGTACGTCCAAAGCTCTTAATCAGCACAGATTTTCACTGCTGCTTCGCTCGTAGAATAAGTCATGACAGTCATGACTCGTACGCAATGTACATCTATATTTCAAATTCGTGACCTGTATTCGGGCTGCTTGACATCAAATGCCACTTGACCGACGCCTGCTGCCTTTTCCTGTTATGTACTGGTATCAGCTGAATCAACAAGTTATTTTTGTCATCCTACCTTTGATTTCTTTAATAGTTCTACATAGTTCGTCGCATCTTCACCCAAGATTAAGGGATCTCCCCAACCCTCCCTCTGGCGAACCTGAATGTATGCATGGTAGCACTAGTTCGGCGGAGTTGGAGATATTTACTCAATAATGCTATTGTTTTTACGTGCATTATCGCACTCATTTTTATTTTGTACTCATTTTTAATTAATAACACGTGCAATACCTCTTCATCGTACGGATCATGAGCTCCCCTCCAACATACAGACTCTTCATTGGAAGTAATTTGTTCTCTATACTGATTGCTGGGTTATATGCATTGAAGTACAAAATATTCTTAGCATGTGCACACCAGGATGAAAAACTAGAAATGAAGATGTATTTTCAAGGAAGGTTTGAAAACGAGAAACAAGAACAGAAAACGGTCATGCTGATCGACACCTTGCAGATTGCCAACTCTTTGAACAGAGACTACATTTGAAGTCGAAGCGTTTGTCTCCTGTATATCATGTCACATACTTCTTCACATACTTCTTTGTTGGGATAACTTCTAGTATAGAGGCAGCTTAAAAAAGAAAATTTGTTGATCTCATTACCTAATGTAATATCTACTTCTTCATATTCAACCTGTAATTAGACCAAAAAATGCGGTATAGTGAGAGGAAAAAGGATTCTGGAAATAATTCTTTATCTCTTCCTACTTTAATACCGCTTCAGTAGGGTGTGGCATAACACATTTAGATTTGTACTGCGGATCGAACCTGGTGTAAACATGTGATATGTCAAGCAATACTGAGAGAATCATCCGTATTACTCGGAGAAGTATTGACCGAGCAGATCAAGATTCTTGACTATGTTTTTGTCTTCTTGTCATAATTAGTTAGCTTGACCCACCGATTTCCACATCGAAAACAAAGAGCTAAAGGTTCTGAAACAGCAGGAGCAAGCTCAGGTGTCAGAACAGCTGCTACCTAATACAATATAAATGATAATAATGATGACAGCGATGGCAACGATAATGATAACGATGATGACGCATACAATTAGCAATCTAGCAAATCTTGCGTTGCTGTCAGTAGGAGTGTAGGATGATGCTCATCGGAAGAAGGAAAAGGAAATACTGATGACTAAATGTTAAAAATACTTTTCTCACTCCCTCACTGCCTGATGCCACGTGAACTTTGAGAATTGCCTTAATCGTATTCGCCCCTAGTACGTCCAGAGCATATCTAGCAATAGAACAAGTTTTTAGTAATCATCACACCGACGAAATAACAGCAAATCATAGGCACAATAAGAAAAGTAAAGAATAATTCTCAGTCGTCCTAAACAAAGACTCTACTATGTCATCTCATTTCTATATGATGGTATTTACTTCATTTGGACAGATTGAACAGTGAAAGCAAGAAAAGAATGTACGACGGTATTACGTACACATACATATTACAAATACTCACTCTAGTCTTTTTCTTTCATTGTGGCCATGGAAAGTTCGCCCTATTTCGTCATTCCGTGTACTGCTACTACTTTCACTGGGCTTTGAGGCGGAGGATAAGGAGCAATTGGTGTTGCTGTTTGAATTCGTTTGATTTGTTTTGCTAATGTGAACTTCATAATTTATCTGTTTATGTCTCGATTCTAATAATTCTTGTGACTCAAAGTCTCTTTCATCTTCTAGTTTTCTCTTTTTAGTAACATCCGCCCTCGTCGCCTCTACATTCTTCATTTCCTGCCCAATAGAAGACGAAATTGATTTTTCGGAATGAAAAGTTACTATAGGAGGTGAAGAATTTTGAGAGTTTGTTTCCTGGATTCGAGGGGGATATGTAGAAGCAGCTCTTTTTCTTTTGTTGTCGCTGCGAGTATTGTTTGGTTCATCACCATCATTTCGTATATTTCGATGAGAACTTGGATTTCCCCCGCTGGGACTTCCACTTCCATCCTTCTCATCGTGATCTGCAAAAGAAACATGGGTAACTCCTTCATATCGAAAATTGGTTCCGTAGTATTTTCTGGATTAAAGTACTGTGTATATACGCCCTGATGGCGGCAAGGAGACGATGGGCCTCTGCGTAGCACCTACAATGGCTTATGGAATCAGGATTGAGCGGATATTGTAAAGTCTCATACTCCTTCATTCTTACCAGTCCCAACCCAGCAATTGTCGTATCGTGAGACTCTTCAAACTGACCATTGTAGAGTAGCCTATTTTCTTAAGATTCTCCGCGTGATGTCCAAGGTCGAGTTGCTGTAGGAATATTGTAACATCCGAAAGGAAACCGGGGGGGCTTTTCTTACATTGGACCATGCCATCGTTTTTCACATTTGAGCTATTGTGGATGATTTCGACAGCCTTGACTGTGTTGGATTCAAAAAATGATGATTTGGAGAGCAATGTGGGACTGTCATCGTTGTTGTTGTTGCCTTCATTGAACATCGTGGTCTCTTCAGATGCTTCGACCTACAATTGCAAAATTCACCTTCCGGAGATGAGGTAAACTGCAGCAGCACAATGCCTTCTACGTGCACCCTACCTGCTAGCGCAGATTAAGGCTTCTCGGATCTTGAAATTGATTTCCGAAAAAGATATCCAGCACGGCTTCTGCAGCACGGCTTTTCATGCACATGATCTGCTATGTAGAGATCGATGCCTACCGGTACATTTACTCCTTGCCGGAACAATGATGCCAAATAAACAAATCTTGCATAAATGGAGGGATTGCTGATGGTGTCTGCTCTACCCAGGCCATTTTACATAAGAGTCTACCTTATTCTTCTTGTCTCTCGAATATTTGCTACATCAGCGTCAAAAGCAACCGACCACAGGAAAAGCTCCTTCTCTTCGTTTGATTGACAGGTAGCGTGATTTCAGGCAAATTTGCCTAAAAAATGATCGATGATGTTGTTTGGGCAAAAAGCTAACAGAGATTTCCTGGAAATAATAACAGATATCTAGATCTAACAGGATTTCCTAGGATTTCCAGAGAATAAATGAAAGAGAGAGAGAGAGAGTCTGTACGAGAAGAGTGGACCATTATTGTTGAACAGCAAGGTATGCAGGGAATTGCAGTTGTTCTTCACGTATTGTAATCAAATTCTTGTTGCATATCTCTTTAACGTCAGATATTCCTCTTTTGTGCATCACTTCTAAGACAGACTAGATAACAGGATATCAGCTGCGATGTTACACATCTTGGGGGAATTCACACGAAAGGTCTGAACACCATGGCAAGGTTAATCCTCGTCGCAATCCTTCCAGTTGCACTGCTAGCAAAGACATGTAAGGTAGCTAATGGATGGTGCTCACACGAAGGAGCTGACTTCGAAATAAGGTGCCAAGCATTCATAGACAAATTTCACCCCATGTTTGATGTTCCAAGAGCGTTGTTTGAATCAACATGCACTTACCAAAGCTGTTCGAATGCAGGGACTGTGATGCAGACGGTATCCCGGACCCAACTTGCAAGGATGGCCAAGGTCGTTTTGGCGTGATCCAAAGCTCAAAGAATTGCGCAGATTCCTGGCCAAACGGGAAATGCGTTGCTCCGATGAACAGAGAGGAGGTGGAACAAATCAAATTCATGCGGCTTGTCATCACAGAGCCTGCAGCTGCATACAAAGATAGCAGTTTCGCTCAACAAACTGAAGTTTTCCATAGGAAGAGAAGAGAACAGGGATTAAAGGAATCCTCCATCGATGTAGAAATAGATCTGCTGCGTTCAAATGGGCATCTAAAAGATGCTGTCCACTATTTCCAGCCGATCATGCAACGCATTGAAAGAGAAAAGAAGCTTACCCGCGTAAAGGCTCTAGATCATGCTCATAAAATCAGAGAGGAGAAGAACAGGGGGAAGCACACTAAGAAGGAAGGCAAAGATCTTGAGAAAGGTTTCAAAAAGGAGTGGGAAGCACGAGGACTCAAACGCAGTCACTTCCAACCAAGCAAACTGGTAACTAAATGCGCGTTGTGAAATTGCACAAGTTGTGTGATTCAATAAAAAAATAATTAAAATTTATAACTGTTTTGATAACCTCGATTGTATGTACACATGATGAATTTTTTTTTTGGTCGAAAGGTTAGTGACTGCGCACATTCAATAGCAGAATCAAATAAGCTCATAAAGAAGAAAATCACAGCAATTAGTGATAGAGTCCAGACTATGGGAGCTGGAGCCATTCTCGATTTTTTTGGCAAACAAGATGGCGACACCGGCCCATGTAATGTTGGGTGTGAGATGGTTGACTCATATAAGGATTATTGGACACGTAACGTTTGTTTTGTACATATAGTGCAAAAACATTCAGATCGACGATGCACGTATCCTCAAGACTGGCGATTAGCTCCTAGAGAAAATAGACATGTAGCCATAGAAACTCACAACGGATGTGCTGCAGATTTTCGAATCTTGACACAGTTAGGAACTGTGATCGACCGGATGAATATAAAATCTGATCGTGACTATATGGTGCCCATGAATTCTGATCCTTGGAAAAAGGAGAATGTGCTTTCACTAATGTCCCAACGAAAATGGGATATCTTGTGGAGAGACCTACTACCAGTACATGTTGCCGTAAAAGAGAGAAGAGTGGGCCAGGCATTTGATGATATGGTTCTTGACGGTGACGGTATGCATCACCTTGTATTTGACATGTTTTTGCATCGTTATCTGACGTCCCAAATGCTGCAACAAAAGTTCCTACAGATGCCCGACGAGCAGATTGAAACCTTTGTGAAAGAGTGGCGCGTGGACGCCATGAATCTAGTGATGAATGCTCTTAGCAAAAATCCTTTGTACCAAAAGGAGTGGTACTGCAAATGGTACATCGGGCACCTTAATCAGATTCGTGAAGCGGAAACGCAGGTTCTTGGATTGGCAAACACTGTACGCAACGACGATACTGGGAAAGAACATGACGAATTGCACATTGCAATTGATACATTGCGCAAAAAGGAGAAAGAGTTCAATGATTTTCTATTTGGGATGCACGACACGCTGATGAATGAACATTTGACACCAACCACGCATACGGCATTTAGAAACCCGAGAAATGGCGAGGCCCTACAGTGGCTACGTCGTACTCTTATGCCTATTAGTTTAGCAAGTGAAACGGAGTCATTAATGGGTGAGGAAGAAGAATGGAGAACAATAAAATGGGAAGGGGATGACAACAAAAAAGATGAAAAAGACGAAATGAGGGGGGGATGGAATGGAGGAGAGCAAGGTGAAGAAGAGGAAAAGGAAGTCGAGGAAGGAGATGTGAGTGATGACATTAAATTTAAGTCTCCTGAGAATGACGACAATGAAATTTACGAAAACATCAATGGTGGTAGCGAGTGGTGCAGTAGTGATATCTGTGCCAAAAGTAACAATATCCCATGGTATGACATTAAAGCCGAGCTTGAAGCAGCTCGCTCTTGGCTATGTCATGATGCAGATAATGAGGGCCTGCATAATTTCTACTACCAACTGCTGCTACGATTGAAGGTTGTAAGCACATCCAAACAATCACAATTGTCACAACCGCCACCATTACCAATGCCATCAACAACAGGCATCACATCCATTACACCTTTATTGTTTTCAGGGTTACATCGGGGAATGCAATAATTGTTTGGAGAATGAAGGAGCTAAACCGATCTGGAATTACCCCGACTTTCCAATTGAAAACGGGGTTGTTGTGAAACGAGTATACGAGGCCTCTCGCTATTGCACTGGATGCACCTCGAATTCCAATTCAAATCCTCTCCCAGAACTCCATAAAGTGCGGGATTGTCTCAAGCTATTGTTAGAAGTGGAAGATAAACGAATACACAAGCCATGGACTTTGAGCTCTATTGTCGAAAAGGTAAGAAATTGCTTTAAATGTAAAATCAATTTCACAGCAAAGAAACATTAAAAAAAAATCATAAAATTTACAATTTCGAAAGTCAGGCATTATGCCCACCACAGCACATTGTTGCTCATTATAATTTACGCAATTTGAAGCGTTTAATGACCATTTGAAGCTTCAAAATAACATAGAAGTACTAGAACTATGCAATGTATTCACCCTATTTTGTTGACAGTGGCAAAATCATTGGCTGCTCAAACTTTTGCTTTCAGTGGGGTCCGCAATAGGCCTTTGGCCAGCAATCGAACAAATGCTGAGAAAGAGATTCAGCAAAAAAAATGATGCTGTAAAAGATGAAAACAAAGTTAACGATGAAAGGAGGCCCTCCGTCCAAGACAAAGCGGGAAAATATGATGATCCAGACCAAAAGATTTGTTCATAAAAACAGTGGTGATGATGGAGTCATGCAAGACGCACATCTACATCACATGGCCATGGAGCTATGTGAGTTTGAAATTGCACAACTTTGCAACTTGGGAATTTTCGTTCACGTTTTGTCCTGCTGTGAATTTCTTTTGCTTTCTGCCTCTCGCGAGAAGATTGTTTCTCCATCAATGTGACACACTTGGACACCCATGCTAGCATGTCCATTGATGTGTGATCAAACGTGCATGCAATCAGACAGATGCAACGAAGTGATCAAAAATTTTCAATGGTCATCCTGATGCAGCAGGTGGAGAGCAAACGCGATGTCGTTTTGACAAAGATGCAAATCATTTGGATGAAAGACACGTGCTGTGCCCATGATTTTTGCCATGTCATTCTAGCAATTTCGCTCAGCAGCAGTGCATCGTCAGTGGGCAAATTTTCACGTTGCGGATTTTTGCAATTTTGAGCTGCGTGGCAATGCGATGGCTGCCGATGGCAAAATGGTTGGTGCATGTTGACAGCCGTTGAACGTTTCAGCACCTGCAAAACAATGCGCACGCAATGGCAGCCATTCGTGTTGGTGCGACAACTGTCTAGCTGCGTGCCAAATCTGACCTGATTGATCCCACTGCGTTCCTCGGAGGCGACTTGTTGAATCCTTGTCGTCGCCTCCCGAAGTGCGCGCGACTCAACCATGCCAGCAGCACGCTGGCATGCTGCAAGGGATTTGGCCATGGCTGTTGCCTCACGCATGACACCTCCCCCAGTCGCAAGCACCTCATCCGGACCCGATGATTTTGACCATCCACCAGGTCACCGCGGGGTCCGCACACTCCCGACCATGACCCCCGTCGTCCGCCCAGAATCCATCCGGATCCGTGGGGTCACACACACCCTGTCACCCACACCAACGTGCGGGTGTTTCGCACCTGTTCTGCACCTCAAGCTCCTCCTGTCCATTCCTCAAAAGGAACGTGGGGTGCGAGGACGTCTGGACGTGGGCGGTCTTGAAGCACTTCTTGCTCAAACGCCGGACAGCAGCCGGTGGTTTGTCCAATCCCGGACACCCCAGAAAAACTGTCCTTCCTTTCCAGTTGTGACTCAGACTCACCTCTCCAGCTCTGGACCTCTGAACTTTTGCAATCGCAATGGGCTTTGTCAAATCCCGCGTTCTGGGCAAAAGTGCGCAACATCGTTGATGCCAACCTTCATCGCACGTGTCGGTTGATGGGCAGGAATGCGTGCAGCTGATTTCACCGTGCATTGCCACGGCGCACCCAGCTCGCACTTCACTTTGACAAGTGGCTTCCGTCTCGTTCGTTCCACTTTCTTTTCCTCTGATGACATCGAGCGCTTTGTTCACTCAGTGCGTTGTTTGTGCTTGCGTTGCACGTGCTGTTCACAATTGGTCGAGCGGGAAGGCCAGAACAAGAAGGGGCAAAAAACACGCACGCGCAATCGATTCGTCGGAACAAACAGGGGTCAATTGAAGCACGCGTGACAACAAACACCGAGCTGACGGCCAATCCTTTTCCAACGGGCGCGCGCGCGTCCACGTGCTGCAGACCATCACAGCCAGCAGGGTTGGCTCACATGCGTGCACGTGCCAGCGTGACGTGTGCCAGTGTGGCAGCTTTGTCCGGGGTCGTCCTGGACGGAGCGAATTGCACTTCCATTTCTGCTTTTTTGCGTTTCATGAATGAAAGAGTCCAAGAAGAAAGTTCGGAAATCCTCCAGGAAATCCTGACAATGAACAATGAAGAATGAACAAAGCGTTGATCAAATCCACGTGCGCCAGAACCACATGGGAGACAGGCGTTTGCGTGCAGCAGAGCCTCAACAACACTCGTTGCAAGGACTTGTCAGCACCCTGTTGGTGATGAGACATGAAAAACCAGTTGACAACCCATCTGAAGCGCCGGAGCCGCACGAAGGATGAAGTTGCCATGCTGGCATGGATGTTGTTTGTTGGTGCAGTTGAAGTGTGACCAGGTTGCAACTGACACTAGGAATTGGAATGGCGAACAGCAGCAAAATTGTCAAGCAGGACAATGGTTCGACGGAAAGCCCTGTCGATTTCTTTGTCAGTCGAAGGAACAACCAGATCTGGCCCCCAAAGCAAGGCAGAGCTTGTCATGTGAAGACATGGCTGAGAAGGCACACACAACGACAAATCCCTGCAAAAAATTGACACGATGAATGCATGGCTAAAAATGATAGCGACAAAGAAATGCCTCAAAGCTCGAGAAACTGCTTCTTGTTGTCGTTGTTGCGGTTTGTTGTTGCCGGTTGCTCGTTGCAACACTAACGCCTTCTTCTCAAAGGAATTTTGCCACATTTTTGCAATCTAAATCTAACCTAGATATTTCTGAGAGCCTTCCCATTCTGATTCTGCTCGAAGGAAGAACGCCGTCGATTTATTTCTGTGCTGCATGTAAATTTGGTTGTCACATGAGTAAATTCACACCGCATTTCTGAGTGTTGGAAAGCTCGATCGAAGCGAGTAGGAACAATCCAACGATCGAATCCAACGATCGAAGAATCCAAAATGACTATATTTGAGGTACTGCTGAATGAGTGGGATCATCGAGATCTTTATCTTTAACTCTTTCCACTTTGCAGAACTTACGAAGGAAGTGCGGACTTTTTGTCACAGCTCCGACAAAAGAAAGGCCGAAGGTGTTCGTTTGTTTTAAAGATGCTAACTCTTCGTTTGTTTGAAAGATACTCCTATCACAACTCTTCTATTGTTTATGTTAGATTGCACTCGTGGGCGTGCAGGCAAAGGTTGAAATCGTTCACTTCAGTACGAGAACAATAGTCAAGCAGAAATTCACAAACTACGGCGACAAACCTCTGGAGGTTAGAGATTTATTAACATCTAATGTATGCCCACTCATCATGTTAATTATGGAATCTGAAAGGTGAAGTATATCTTCCCATTGGAAGAAGATGCTGCCGTGTGCGGTTTCGAAGCTAAGATAGGCAAGAAATCGATCAAGGTGGTGCATATCATAAAATAAAGGTTAGCAGGGTATAATACCGAAACAAAACACATGTGTTATAGGGGAAAGTACAAGGCCGCGAAGAAGCCAAGCAAACTTATAACACCGCGGTTAATAACAAGCAAGTAGCAGCTCTTCTCGAGAAAGAAGACAAATCGGAAAACGTATTTGTTTGCGAGATCGGAAATCTGCTCTCGAAGGCACTTAACACAACTCATAATACTAGTGATTCAATCATGACGAGCCATCAGAATCATTTACTTCACATATTACCTTCCAGGAAACCTGTGATATCAAAATAATATATGTCTCCGAGCTCGATTCCGAAGGACCTGCTGCCCGCTTTGTATTTCCAACTGGTAAGTGCTTCGATGGTTCTTGCTTTGCTATCATTGTCAAGTCATAAGAGCATAAGATAGATAGGAGGAGGAGTAGCTCTGTTCAATAGATTCGTATCTCAGTTGCGTCGTAGTAGATTTTCGTGTGCACAAACACCGGCGAAATAAGTTGAACAGACTCACATCAACTTGATTTTCGAACCCTTTTTTCGATTGTGCCCTTCACTTCCATTTATAGTCGTCTCCAACGGCTATGCCCCTTGGACGGCTCCCGAGAAAAGGGGAGTTCAGAAGCAAGAAGAGGGAACTTTATCTGCATCACAGCTCTCTCGCATGACAGAAGCTCAGCAGCTAGAGTACATCTTAAGGCAAAGCAAAGCATCGGAGAAGAAGGACAATGAAAGAAGGAAAAAGAAAACAAAGCCTACTGCAAAAGAGGGGCAAATTGAACGACTCGATGATGAAGATCTTCCTTATGAGCTCAGTTTGACTGCTGACATTCAAATGCCATCCAACATTACGTCTATATCTACGCCATCCCATTCAACAAAAACTGCTTACGATGGAGCAATGCGCAAGATAATTAAGCTGGAGAAGAAGGAGAAGCTGACGAAGGAGTTCGTTCTCCTCATAGAGCAAGAAGAACCATACAGCACCAGAGCAGCTGTTGAAGACTATGACTCAACAAACGATGGGACATTCGTGATTCCAACTTTAAAAGAAAAGAAAAAAGGGAATGATGGTAAAGAGGAGGAGGCGGAACAAGCGTCACCAGAATCCCGCGTTGTGCAAATTAGCTTTAACCGGGAGATGGTAATGATAAATACATTCATCTACTAAGGAATACACCGATCAAACGAATGATAGCGAGGATATTATAGCAAGACTTAATAAATATTACCGCAATCATCTGTTGTTATGTTTATCATCAGGTGGAGCCAGATACCGATATGTTCTGCGAGGTAATTTTCCTTGTAGATGTCTCAGGATCTATGTCAGGTTCACGTATGGAACAAACGAAGCAAACGCTCCAACTGTTCCTTAGCTCACTCCCAACCAACTGCATCTTTAACATGGTATCCTTCAACAAGAACTACCAGAAACTTTTCCAAAGCTCGCAGAAGTACGACGATTCAACTATGCAGCAAGCCGAAGCTTTCGTATCACGAATGTATGCGAGGGGGGGGACTAACATTATGAACCCCTTACGCGATATATTGGCAGAGAAACAAACGCCAGGATATCCACGGCAGGTTTGTTAGTTGTAGCTGTAGTTGTTGTTGTTGTCATTTGAATTGGATAATGAGAACGAAAGACGGTGACAGAGATAAAGAATCTCCATGTCTCTCTCTTCTTTCAGCTGATTACCTGCTGCTGCTGCTGCATCCATCGCTTTAAACATACATTAGGTATTTCTCCTCACCGATGGAGAGGTCCGCAACACTGATCTTATCGTCAGAATGGCTGCCGAGCATGCGCATGATACAAGAATCTTCACATTCGGAATTGGGAGTGGTGCGTCTGTAGCTTTGTGCAAAGGCATCGCACGCAAGTCTCGCGGGACGTGTGAAATGGTGAGAGAAACCGAGAAGATTAGCGAGCAGGTCATGCGCAGCATATGCGCTGCCCTCCAGCCGCCATTGTGCAACACAAAGGTAGACTGGGGTGACATAGCTCTCAAAAGTAAGGGCTTCAAGCAGGTCCCAGAGATCACGCCACCTGTGTATCCAGGGCGTCAATTCGTCTATGCTACGCATGTAGCAGCAACGGAAGGAAAGTGGGATGGAGCAACCGTGTTCCTCAAGTCCACAGCAAACCAAGATGATGAGACGATTGAGGTGCAGATCGACAAAAGCATTAAGCCAAGAAAGGGCACGTTATTGCATGTACTCGCAGCTCGGTCTCGAATACGCGAACTCGAAAACATGCCAAACACTACTAAACGGGACAAAGACGAGATTCGCCGTCTCGCTCTTCAGTACAACCTGGCGTCATCAGAGACCTCATTCGTCGCTGTCATGGAGAAGGAAGACGACGATAATCAGGAGGAGAGACAAAAAGCACCCAAGTCACAAAAGCATGTGATACCGATTGCACATGGTCAGGATGCGATCACAAGAAGCACAAGTGTAAGTCCTAGTAGGAGTCCAGCAAGAGGTCTAATGAGGATGAGTAGGAAGAAGAAGAGTAAATCTCCCAGGAAGTGCTTATATAAAGAGCGGTCTAGAATGGCTGCAGCTCCTCGTTCAGCTTTTCGTAACTCAGCAACGAATGGGATGCAAGGATACGGAGGAGGCCGTCGTTCTCGTTTATCAAGAGGAGGAAGCGGAGGAGCTCCTCCAGCTCCTCCAGGAGCTCCTGGAGGAGGAGGAAGAGGAAGAGCTCGAGGAAGAGGAAGAGCTCCTGGAGGAGGAGGAAGAGGAAGAGCTCGAGGAAGAGGAAGAGCTCCTATCGGTGCTATGAACTCATCTTGGTCACAGCCTTCAAGTAATATTTCTAGCTTTGGATTTGCTGGTTCAGCAGCTCCCCCACCCCCCGCTCCTTCAGCAGGAGAATCACTAGATTTGTTTAGTGCTATGCCTGCTCAATCGCAACAACAGCAGCAACCTAAAAATATGTTAGAGAAGGTCAAGCTTGATAAGAATATGGAATGCGAAGAAGATTATGATGACGATGATAATGCTGCTGAAGATGAGCTAATCGGAGGTTTGGGAGGTTTCCGGAGCCTGCAAAAGGAAGAAAAAAAGATGAGCAGAGGCAAGCGAGGTAAGCAAGTGGTGACAATTCAGGGGGCGGAACAAGCGTTTAGTGAGCTTGTTAAGCTTCAAAAGTCAGATGGATCTTGGGAGCTGAGCAATGTCCTGCTCCAAATAGCATCAACGCTTGGACTTCAGAATGTCACCGATGAGACCAAAATTAAGTCAGTCGTGACTGGAGCTTGGAAAGATGCTGGTTTTACTGCAATTACCTCAAAATCAGGCAATGAGGGAAGTGCCGCTGCGACATTACTTGCTCTAGCAATTCTGTATCAGAAATTTGCTTCCAAGAAAAGCTCATTCTTCTTGCTAGCAATCAAGGCTAAGAAGTTTGTGGCGGGATGCATAGGAGCCAAGCCGGCGGACATTCAAAAAATAGCTTCGAAATTAACTCTTTCATAGTTGTGAATAGTCGAGATGCTTAGGCGAAACTTATGAGGTCACTCTAATTTAGCCACACAGACAGATACCGTATTTCTCTGATTGTTACATACTGTTCTCCACCCTGAAAGTTTCCAAGATGATACGAGTATGCATTCATTACATCAATTGGGCCAGAGTTTGTGCATGTGGGCCTTCGCTCTCTCGAACACGATGTTGAAGACAAGACAGAAGTTTAACTTTCAGCACAGTTTCAGAGGAACAGACAAATCATGTTCTATGCTAGAATGCATTGCATGTGCGGTGTGTATTGTGTCCATCTTTATAGCTTTTTCAAAGACTTGGATCATTGAGCTTGTTGTCAAGAGCGATGAAACAAGTCCATTGTTGATCGTGCAAAGAACATTGCGTCCACAATGACTACTAGACTAGCAAGAATGGACACAGTGGTGTCATGTGCGTTGTCCATAGCATGCTAGCATGATCTAGCTAGTGATGGCAAGCATGCTAGCATGCATGGGCCACTCATTCATCAGCACGCGTTCTGCGTTCTAGCGTTGGATGAAATCACTGTGACAAAGAGCTGCCTGCTCATCAGGAACGTGCAACAATGGAGTTGGTGTCAACAGCCTTCTAGCCTTCTGTCCTTGCTTGAACGTGTGCGCCGCTGTCTAGCTCCCTGCTAGCAGCTAGCAGGCGTGCATAGCGCATCACCGCGAGCACAACGTACCTGATGCAAACGCGTGGAGAAGGCACAGCACAGCACGTGCCTGATCCGCCAGCAGAGCTCTGCGCAGGGTCGATCGATTGTGGTGCAATCTTGTCCATCTGTCACAAGTCTAGAAGTGCACGTTCTAGCGTTGGCGATGCTGGCATGCATGAGTGAACACATGCATGAACAAGAAGTCTAGAAGTTCCAACGCTAGAACGGCGGTGCAGCTGGCGGAGGATCGTCAGAAGTGCCAACTCACCACTTCTAGACTTCCTCCTCACTCATCAGTGAGATCACCACGAAAGCTTGAGATGTGCAGCAAGCCAGCATTGCACTACTAGCTAGAGCAAAATGAACAAGAAGATGAAAGGCCCACGGAAGGCTGCACGCTAGCGCATGAGCCAATGTGCGCACGTACAGGCTAGCGCAGGTCTAGAGGTGCATGTGCGCATGCACAACTGTGTCTGCAGTCCGCGCTGCAGTGACACACAATTGTGGTCCAGTGCGTTGTTGGACGTGATGCGCCACGAGGAGCATATTGGGTGGATTTTTGTGTGCAGCAGATGCTAGCGTGCGGCGAGAACAATTTTGTGTCAGGTATCATCTAGATCATGGGTGCTGCTGCTGGATGTCACGTTGCAGCAGCATGCACATTGCATGATCCACACATGCCATGCTCACACATGTCATGCTAGCATGCTCACACACTTGCTTACACTGAGCATCAGAAACAAACACAAGCAGGTACATTCGAACACACAGTGGTGGTTCAGAAGCAGAAACTATCATGTACACCATGCTGACACACAACTAAACCATTTGCTCTCAGAGCTTTGACGTAGATACAAGAGCTCTCTGCAGCATTTCTACGAATCTGATAAATGAATGAAGAATATTTGTCTCATGTGACTCAAAAATATTCATTTATTCATTTGTGATTTACGCACACTTCAACACATGTAATGAGATTTTTATGTACTATGATAACCTTTTGAATAGATGTTTGAGTAATGATGAGCAAATTTTGATGAAGTATGTACACACACATGTAGATAAATATGTATATATATATATATATATATATATATATGTGTGTGTGTGTGTGTGTGTGTATAAATATACATAAATTTATTAATATATACATGTGTATTTACATATATATGTTTTTATTTACATACATATGTTACTCATGTTAGAAGATAATAAATTATATCCAAGCGAGTCTCTGATGTCGTGACCTGAAAACCTCAGAGAAAGTGTTGTAGAGGGGACAGGGTGCCAAGCGTATTACGTTTGGTTCTCGTACGTCTACAATGACCCCTTTTGCTTCGAGTCTGTAAACATGCATGACATAGGCAACATCAACATGAAGATTGAGGAGAGGATGAGGAGGATATGAGAAAAACCATGTATATCTAACATCTATAAAATAATCAACCAACAACTAAAGGTGCTGTTCTACATACATACATACATACATGCATGCATGCATGCATGTACTATTTGCCACCATAAATCATCATTTTTTAATATCAGATCTATCTTTTAGCGGTTGTTTCTTCTTTTTGATTCTACTACTACTTGTTCTTTATGGTTCGAAAAATTACCGCTCATTTTCCAATTTTAACACTATTCTCAGCATCATCATCATCATCATCATCATCAACTAATCATTCATCACTAATACATAGTCTTACTACTACTACTTTTCATGGACGGGTTTCACAGGCATCGTCGTAAGCAATGACAACTGGCAACCGCGTCTCTCTGGATCTCTTGGAGTTATGATATGAGCCTTAGGAGGTACATCATTGTAACGAGGGAAGGAGCGGAAGAATAAGGTTGATTATGTCAACTAAAAGAAGAAGGAACATAATGTTCAGATAAGCAGTTCTCATGCTCGTGCTTGTCCAGCAGAGAAAGCAGAAACAGTAGTAGTAGTAGTAGTAGTAGTAGTAACACTAGTGTCAGAGGCATCTGGGATTGTTGTAGTCCCTCCTCATTTCCCTCCCCATCCCTTTCATTGTGAAAAGGAAATCTACGCATTTCTCAGTCATTCCACCCCTGAATCGGTCCACAATTCTCCCTTCTTCTACAACGCACCAGCTTTTTCTCGATCTTACATTCAATTAGGTACTCCAACAGCCCAGTGAGAAGAAGAGACTTTTTCCTAACTGCTTTCATACCACCAGCATCCCTGAAAAGTTGTCGTCATTATAAAAGCATAATTATTATTATTATTATCATCGTCATCATCATCATCCTCATCATCATATAACATACTGAAAAAACAAACCATTTTGTTGATGCGAGACCAGCACCACTAGCAGCAGTCAATGACTCGTACTAGTATAGTGGCACTACTACGACTACTACTTGAATATATCGAGGGAGGCTTGGAGGCAGACTGTAGGGAGTACCGCTGGGTTAGATACTTGCCAAGCCTGAGCACCTTCTATTCCCTAATTATTTATGTAGCCGAAGTAGTCGCTAATATTATACATTGTGTCTTTACTTCACACACACGTACACACACATAAATATACTAATATTATATATATATATATATATATATATATATATATATATGCATATATGTGAAAATATTTATATATATGTCAAAATACATACTAACAATGCATCCTTCCTCCTCCTAGATCCCTCACCTCCCACTCGTGTTTCATTTGAAAGCGCGTTTTGGGTTTCTGTCCCCACCAACCAGCCATAATTTTGAGATTATTATTCTTGTTCCCGTGAAATCTCCTGGTCAGTATCAGTGTCATCATAATCGTCATCATCATCAGCATCAACATCTCAATAGCTGCTCGAGGCAACGATAGAATATCCATCTCTATTTACTCGAGCTCTTCTTCCTCCTACCTTTTTCTATCTATAACTATTGCGACTGTTACAGCTAAAACAACTGGTACTATCACTACGATTACTTACTTGTGCACGAAAATACCGCCGATTGAGCCAGGTCCTGCATTTAGATACCTGACAACAACAGTCAGTTAATGTGCTAATGAGAAGTAAAATTCTATGCTCCATCACGGAGGAAGAGATACACACAAGCACCACACACACACACATACACACACACACACACAGAGAGAGAGAGAGAGAGAGAGAGAGAGAGAAAGGGAGGGGGGGTGAGAGAGATGGGAGGTAGACAGCACGAAAACTACAAGAATTGTGATATTTGAAGATTGTGACAAGGAGCAGGATATTAACCACACTGAATGATTGGTTGTTCATGAATGAATACTACTTGTATGTGCACCAAGCTGCGAAATCGATTTCCCAGTCGTGAAGACTGAGAGGTACATTTCCTGCGGCATGTGCGAGATCCACACCTGTGAACAACCAAAGGGTTTTTTTTTTAAAAGCATACCGGTCAATAGAACAATAGTCATAAAAGCAGCAGTCATGATACCGATAATAAGCATTAGGTTCTCCACAATCACGCTCATGTTACTTGAATAGAATGCGAAGAAAGGCAGTCTTTTCGCAAAAGCTACCATTAGAACTGCAACTACGACTACCACGAAAACACATAATCGATACCCATCAGAGCTCCGTGATGATGCGCCTATATGCATGCAGAGAGAATGACATTATGAGCGCAAATAACGACGATGAGGATTTGAAGAAGAGGGCGAGGAAAGCGGGGAAGCAGCTATTTCCTACATTGGCATTTCAATTCCGAAGTAAGTGTCAAGTCGCCAGCGTGATATGATGTCCCTATTGCGACCACTATTACTACTACTTTTACTAGGTCATCGTTTGCACCACCACCACCACTACCACCAGCACCTTTTTTGCTATCTTTGCGAGATCGTAGAATTGTCCGGTGTAGTACTGAACCCCTGAAGTAATTAATGATGGGAAAAAAGGGTTTCCAATAAATAGGTATTATTGTGTTACTACTTATTCGAGAGGGTGAACGGATCATCAATACTCAGTGACAGCGACAGCTATGACGCAAGGAAGCATAGTGATGTTATTTCCTCTTCCCTTCTTATTGTTTTTTGTACTTGGTTATCATCTCTCTCCCTCCTCCCTCTGGCTGCTAAGTGTCTTCTTTTCTGTCTACGAATCATCCGTAACCATACCTCCCAAGAACACCAAAGCAACTTCCTCACTGTGCTCCTCTATGCAGTCAAGAATGTCCTGAACGACGATCAGCAACGTCATATTTTGTCAGTGAATCGTGGATTTAATAGGAGCAGAGGCAAATTACGGCAGTGAGGCGATGATGGCACCTTTGTTAAAAGCGTGTGACTGCCCTCTCGGGGTTTAACCGTGATGATCGTTGATTTCTTGTCAAGGCCACGCAGTTCCACTTGGGATTGAATGACGTGGTGATCTGAACAGAAAGCTAGACAATGGACAGGCAAACAACGGAAAGAGTGAAGATTAGGAATGGGGAAAAAGATGCAGTGAAGAAGAAACTATCAGCGACCAGCATCTTCCATAATTATCTTGAAGCGTTCTTTACTTGGCTGGTAGAAGCTTGTGAGGAGCATGTGAAGGTTGCAGCTGTTTGGTTAATAGGTGCGAAACTTAGGTAAAAAAGAAACATAACACAATGAATAGCCCCCAAGGCTGCTTACAACGGTGTATCATCATTCTAATAAACAACTTATGATGATGATGATGATGATGATGATGATGATGATGGGCCTATGGTTCGCTACATAAACGCACTTACTACCCCTGCTACTAGGACTATAACAAGCACCAGAGTAGTATTATAACCTCAACGAGTTCATGACAGCTACTTCAGAAGAGTCTGTAGCACCTGCTCGTCGGTTTTATTTATGTTGTTCCACAACAAATGAATCATCGATGAATTGCACTACACGAAACAGATTCTTGAATTCGATTATTTTCCTAGGATTTCTTACCAACAATATCCACAAGCTTTTCTGTCACTTCCTAATAATCAGCAGGGGTTGGGTGATATGATTACATTTCGAATGACAACGTATACAAAGTGCTTCTATCAACCTCATCGATAGTCGCCCAGGGACGCTTGCCGTTAAAATGACCTTCCACCCCCAGTTTCTACGACAAGAATGTAGAGTTGAGGATGAAACTTAATCTTCAAAGATTTGCTGCTGCTCGTCGTCGTTTTGAGACCACCTTCCACTTCTGGCACTCTTCCTGAACGTAGCTCTCCGCACGCTTACTAAGCAAACCCAAAGAATTTCCACCTGAAAGTAAAGGTCACTGGTTACTCAACCACCATAATTGTGTCACACCAATGCCGCTCCCCTAGTGAGTGGGGTGTGTGATTAGCGTTTTTACAGAAATAAATGGAATATCCAGGAGCTTCTCCGAACTCAGGATCTACGCCTTCGCGCTGGACAGATACGACAGAATCAGGGAAGAGGGAGAATAACAGTAAATTTGGGTGAAGGTTCACACCAAGATCAGCATAATCTTGAATTAAATCCGACCTTCGCATCTTTCGGGATGTAGAATTCCGAGCGAAAAGACTTGAGGGGGTCCTTGCTGTCCAGAAGAGTTGCGAATTCGCATGTCAAAGCCTTGTCTGGAGGAAAGTTATGGGATTTTGCAGCTTGAAGAAGGGACGGAGGAAGAGGAGGCATGCCGTTAGACGACGCCATAGTGAGTTGTTGTGTTGATGCGGGAAGGGGTCGGGACTCTAAAAAGCTGCTCGTAGATCGATCCACGATTGCCGATAGGTGTGTGCTTGAGGAAATACTATCAAAAACACATGCCATTCTCATTCTACGACCACGTTGTTCAAATATTCTATCATTCCCAATTTGTCCGGAGAAATATTACATGCGACAAGTAGATTCTGTTCATTATTCTCACTGTTCGGCCATCTTCTTCTCAGACAACAGCATTCGGAATAAGCCTCCTCGTTACAGCAACAAACACTCGTGCATGGCGGATCCGCCCCTGCTGTCTGCCTCCCCCAGGATAGATGGAGCTACCAAATCGCCCCTTGGTGGCGCTTGGACACAATGGAGACTAAAGGCAGTAAAGGTATAACAGTGATAGGTTGGTGTCAAACACGTCGTATCCAACACATCATCCTGAGATGCTGCGTTATTAAGTTCCTCTCAGAAATCGATGATGAAGACGACACGAACTCCAGAAGGAAGCGGAGAGTTCCTCTGTCAACATCTCCACTCATTCAAGATAAATCCTTTCCTAGGATGGAAACAGAAGATCTCAATAGCTTATCGTATAACTTGGAAGAGGTCGAGTCCAGAATCGAGACGAGACATGAGAACCTTGGAGTCCCGCCAACTTCATCGAATATCTCTAACGAATCTAAGCCTATGGACGACAAGGATGATTTTAATAAGAGCGACCAAAAACTATCTGCTCCAGCTGCTCAAATCCTCGAGGCAGGAAACAATGGGGCGAAGGAAAAACAGTACGAGGAAGAAATCAGACGGCTACGCTTGGAACTTGCTAGTGCCCGAGAGCGCGCTAATCATGAAAAAAAAAAGGCAGAGACAGCAATGAATGCTGCTAGAGCATTACGTGATATGATTCCAAATAGAAACTCAGGTTTCGATAAACGCTCCATTAAAGAATCCCTTCAAGTCAATTCATCGCAGACTGGAAACGTAATTCCTTATATGGGACACGATAGTATCGAGGGTGCGGTGCTCCATCTGGATATTTTAGAAGCGAATGCAAAGATAGTCAATCTTGAATGGGAAAAGAAGCAGATTAAAGCTGAGTGCGAACATCTGCGGCGCTCACTTGACACAAGGAAGGATAGTACGACGAAGCTGTTCAAAACACACGAAGAGATTTATAGTCTGACACGGAGGCTCCGGCAAGAGGCGCACGAAAGAAGCGCGGATTGGTCACGATGTTGTAGAAAGCATGCGGACGATATTCATAGGCTTGCAAAAGGACTAGAGAGGGTACAGAAGGGCCTTGAGGGTATGAGACGGGTCGCGGTGAGAATGAAGTCCAATGTATTAGTATTTCGCAAAGACATGACGAGGCAACTTGCCTTTGTATCATCCAAATTGAGCCAATTAGAACGCTTAGATAACACTAAAAGATTGAAATTAGAAAGGATTTCTACGCATAAAAAGAGTCTTGAAAAGGAGCTCTTACAATCGAAGAAGGAAATTAGACGGGTGGGGGCATGGGCAAAGTCTGTGTTGACAGAGAATGAAATAAATCAACGAAGCCACAAAGATTTAGAATCTAAACACAACGATTTGAAAGAACAGTTCAGACTTTTCAAAGCTGGAAGGAAACTCATGCAGCAACACTTAACATCTTTACTGAAGGAAAACGAAAATCTAACTTCTGAGAAGAATGACCTTGAGATCCAATTGCAAGATCTACACTCTAACAGCACGAAAAGAATTGTGCAGGTAGTTGACGAGGTTCTGTCCCAAATGAATAATCACACCAAGGATAACAAACAGCGTTGAACAGGAGAACACATATATAGGACGGAAATGAGGTAAACAAGTGTAATTTCATGCAGCAGTCGTGGGATGTCGTGGTGTCATGCCTAGTATTACACACACACACACACACACACACACACACACATACACACACACATATATGACGTATTTCATCGCACACTACATGGAGCACGTACATCTCCAGCTAGATGTGCGATAGACTGTGCATGCACTGCGAGCAGTACTATATAGAGTACGATACGTTCATGAGATAGTTGTATCACTTACATAAGCTTTGACATCACATGTTTATATGTTTCTAGTGCGTGAGAACGCGGTCGCTGCTATACCGCAGCTTTGCGAATAATAATGTGCGGTATGATAGGCATGCATGCATGTGCATGTAGTTATCATGTATAGTTAATAGTGATCGTCATATCGTTGCATCGTGCAAGTACGTCGATCTAGTAGACGTACATGACTGGCCACAGCACGCATAGTGTTTCGCCGCACCAGGTGATAGACAAGGTGTCAAGTTACCTTGTAGTAGTCTACACTAGTACATGCAGAGGTACGACATTGAACGCATCGTACGTAAAGCAGCACATATGCATGACTCGCACGTGCAGTGCATGCATGCTAGCATGTACGTACATGTAGTCACATCGCATCATTTCGAAGAAAAGCTTATTCATTAGATAATTTCACAAATTATTCTGCCGTCATTCCGGCGATACTACATTTAATCATTTGCTCATCCCAGGGCATTTTCCAAATTCGTGCCTTGTAAGGCAAACAAAACACCGTGGGTTTTGCTGTGGAACTTGGCGTGCAGGTTTACAAGTAATGGAGGCCTTAGAAAGGAGTGCCTTTAAAAAAAAAAAATCAAAAAGACTGCTACTAGTAATGGCTTCATATGGATACCTGCAATTTTTGCGTAGATGACTTTTTCTTATCCTCCTGGATAAGTAATCGTCAAAACTCTAGAACAGGAAATAGTTCAAAAGAATACCTTCATTCTTTGCTTCTTCTTGCGATTCCGCCGCTTCTTACTTTTAGACATGTCTGGTCATGTATGTTGATATTTGAGCATATGTCTATAGAGAAGCATTTTAAGGTAGAAAATAGGGTTTGTTCTAGGATTTTCTCCGATTGGCAATGATTCTCCTTCATGGACGTGTAGGCAATTAATCACGCTTGATTGTGTATCGTCATTGAAAAGATCGATGGTTCAACAGAATGAACGGGGGGACGTGAAGACTATACGACAAGGAAATTATATTTTTTTCAACTTACCCTGATCCGCCTGCTTCATCACGTCAGCATATGCATTTGCCATGCTCCCATCGGTAGACTTCAATTCGCCCTTAGCAGAATCGGAATTAATTCCCACTTTGTACTTTTCACATAGGATCAGGCAACCTGCTCTTCCTTATCATTTTGAGTGGCTAGAGTCTCTGCGAATTCAACATCTTCCAGCTCTTCTTTGCTAGCTATTCTGACTTTCAACTCTTTGTTCTGTATCAATGAATTGAAAATTAGAGGTATATCTTCATGGAATGAAAACGGCATGACCTTTTCCCATTTTTTGTTTGACATGAGTTGCATCCATGATCCCTCCTAATTTTGATATTCTTTAATAGAAAGTGTATCATAATTTAAGCTGGAGTTTACCTTGCACATGCTTGGGTCACCAGCAACTCCACCTGAATTGCCAACGTTTAGTTCTCGATTATGAAACCGTTTAGAATACTGCTACTACCAGATGCAAATCTTGGCCCATCCTTCATCATAATCACCCAAGCACTCTTCTTGCCATACCATCGTATCGAGGCCTCGGAGTTCTAATATACACCCAATACATCATCTACCGTCGAAAATCCGAGCCAAAGGGATTCTCAGTCTAGCGAGGAAGAGAGGAATTTGAGATTGAACAAATACCTCGGTATGGAAATATGCAGGAAGCCCTTCCCACATCGCTCTAGCAACATAGGAACCATTGGCAGCGGAGTATTCGCCCTCAGTGCCGCTTACGATAACGACGAAAGCTGGCGGAACCTGGCAACAAATAGTTGGTCGGTTAGAGATGATTTTATGTCACATAGGTATCATCGGCTGACCTCTGGTTCGTTCTGTTCTTTTAATGACGTCATAACCTTCTGCTTTCCTCTCACTTTGGTATGGTTGCCTGCACCATCAAGACTTCTTCGTCCATACGCGACGTTCGGAGTTTTAGCTTCAGTTCAATTGCCGCTTATTGTGTCTTAGGTCCACAGGATGGTTGAACGCACTGATCACCCGAAATCAGGCTAAGACTTGCTAAATTTTTCGACGCATGATAGAAGAAGGCACGAATTTGGCACAAATGATGCGGGAGAAGGGATGTTTTGTTTAGGGCTGCGGTTGAAAAGAAAGTGAATAAATTGCATGGATTTGAGACACGCGACAATCATTTAAATTCGTATGCGAGCTAGAAAAGGAGGTAAGAAATCCCGTCTCTTTACGAAGACGACCTCTTCTGCCCGATCGAGAACCCGATCACCCCCCCAAATTTAAGGCACATGGAAACTAAATCTAAAGTCTGTAGAACCTGGAAACTAAATAGATCTTGTCCAAAAGGAAAAGAATGCACCTATCTACACGCACATATTATGCCTATAAAGAGAGGCATCTGTCAATATGCTTTGGTGGGGAAATGTCACAATACCAACCAGGAATGCGAATATATGCACATTCCACCCTGTCTAACTATCAGTGATTATGAAAGATTATCTTATTCAACTCGAAGTTTTGATAATTTAAAGGCTAAAATAGAGAAAAAGTTTCATTCATCATGGGATGATCTATTTCAAGAAGATAATATCAAAAGAAAAATTGATCTATGTAAAGATTGGGCAACAGGGGAGTGCTCAAGAACAAATTGTACTTTCCTCCATGCCTGGAAAAATCCAATTAAAAAATCACTATGCTTTAAGTATTTGAAGGGTCAATGCTACTACAAGTCTTGCTTTTTCCAACATTTGGATATCAAGATTGAGGAGTATGAGTCCCTTGCGAAGGGGACAAAAAATTACGAAGACCTTGTAAGAAAAATTTATAAAACTAAATTTCCTGGGGACACAACGGATTTTCATACCGTTGATGAGATGGCATGTATTGCTGGGATTGACCATATAGCAGCAGGAGATGATGAAGGAAGGAAACCCCATAAAAAGTATAAAATCTGCGATAAATGGGAGAGAGGTTTGGCATGCTATAGCTCCAGCTGTAACTATCTCCATGCCTGGCTAGCTCCTGGAAAAGAAGGAGTTTGTATAAATTATAACAATGGATATTGCAGTCGTTCGGATGCCAATTGCCATTTCCAACATATTGATATTCCAATAACTGAGTACGAGAAGTACGCAGAGGGGACCAATAATTATGAAGAACTCCAAGAGAAGATTTCTCGTAAGTCAAAGAGTGATGAAAAGCAAATTATTGACCAGAAACAAGGATTTTCTAGAGAAGAAGAACATGCCCTTGCTTCTAAGATCTCACGGGTATTTTATCAGAAGCCTACTACCGAGCAGCAGCAGCAGCAAAATGTGCAGAACAATCACGGTCCCATTCAGCCAAGCTACAACGTGCAAAACACCCACAATGCACCATTTGCTGCAGTATCACAAGAAGAAGATAATCGAGGTAATTCTGAAATGATTTGAAGAAATATTTATTGTGAATATGATCATATTTTCTAACAAAACAGGAGAACGTGGCACCTGGTTGAAACCGGAGACGCCAGCAGGAAATGTCCAAGTAATAATAGGATAAAATAAGATGCGATTTAATTTGAATGAATATAATGTACTTCTATGGAATGAACAACCTTTATTAGCTTCACTCTTTGCTCACAGTGAACTTAACTACAAATTTATCTGTCATCATCATCTAAATAATTAGGAGGTTGATAAGTGGCTTGGGACTACCTCAAAATTACCTCGACTCCCATCCTCGGGCAATCATGGAAGTGAATATAATCCTTACGAACAGCAGAAACAACCTACCAATAACTATGTCGGGCACCTAGTCGAGGGCCTCCGAGATTCGAAGAACGACACTCGTGAAATAAATCGATATTATCAGCAAAACCAAAACTTACAAAGTGGAAGAACCAATATGGAGAGTCAAGTGACGTTGCCAGCGAAGGTACTAGATAGAGGGAATCCAGTAGACTCACATACAGAACGAATCGAGATTGAGAAGGGGCTTGAGAGAAGCGACAGATTTTCCAGAAATCCCCTCAGTACGGAGATTCTCAGAGACAAGAGTCTGCACACTCCTAATCATAGTCTCAGAAGTCAAATTGACGAGTGGAGAGGTGAAAGGAAAATGTGGCATGGAGCATCTTCTATTCCAACTTCGATTACTGGAAGCAGTAGCAATGGAGGTAACCGAAGCCTAGCGACAACTGTGAACTCAGGCAAAAGTACCCCGATAGCTTCGTCTCAAGCCTCGAAGGACTCATTCCAGGGTGTAAGTCTAACAGATCTGCACCCCTCCAAAGCGTTTTCCAATGAAGATGGGAATGGGAATGATCAGTATGGTACCAAAATGATTTCCATTGAAGATGAGAATGATCAGGGTTCCTCTTGGGAGAAGAAAGATATGAAGGATTGGTCCGTGGTAGAAGTGGGATCTTTTATCCGAGCAAGAGGCACGAATGAGGTGTGGAAACGTATCGCTGACCTCTTTATCGAAATTGAGGTTGATGGTGCCTCCCTTGTATCATATATTGGTGAACTTAAAGACTTCCGCGAGGATTTTCCTAACGTCAAGCCCCATCACGCAAGGACAATAGTAAAATCAATCACAGAATTCAAACCATTGTAGAATCAAATACCACTGAATAAAGATACTACTTATTTTAAACAACTCAATTATAACACTGAGGATAAAGTATGTACATCAAACATATATGATATTACACATTTGTCCTGGGATTAAGATAGAGGAACTAGAATCTTCGTTGACCGAGGAAGAACAACCAAATAGCTTGTCGATTGGAGTGAAAAATCGCGGAAAGAGCTTGTTAGGCGAAGAAAGTCTAAGGAGAAAATTAGTATGATTAAATTTTCGTTCACTAGAATCATCTGATCCTTTATTTGTGATGAGGAGGTACTTCAACATATATCAACGCATATAGGAATTTTTTAATATGATGTAATTAAAAGATTTATTTAAGGTAATAAAAATTGCATTCACATCTAGACATGTCGGAGCCGAGTTTTGCACACACCACACCCTTCATAATCCGCCGGCGTACTGAATAGTTCCTTGCCTTGAAAACTTGTGTATTTAAATTACAACCTGCTATATGCTTGCGTGTGCTGCAGAATAGCATTGAAGCTGCTTTGATTATTAGATCTCCGCAAGAAGAATAGCATGTATTGCAGCATTGCTACAATTTGAGCAATTAAGCACAAGCGAACCAAAAACATGCACTAATAAATAAGTACAGTCGTTCAACACAGATTCGTCGTCGGTGCCACTGCAGGCAACATTCGTAGCGTGAGTGCGGGCGATCGGACAATGTAATGAATGATCATATGAAATATAGAGACTGTCACTTACTTTTTCGAAAGCAGTGTGCTGAAACATTTATTCCTGCTTTGCGATAGACATCTAGACGTGTCTAACTGGTAGCCATCGCAGCTAGCTAGTAACGGGACCTTGCACATGTGCCAAATGTCATCATGGTATAGCGTGCACATAGTGCCGGGCCATGTGCACCACATCATCTAGATCATGTAGCATGGCGCGCAGCGTAGCCGCACAAAACTCAGAAAGTAGTATGGCTAGATAAGTACAATTAATGCAGCAAACACTTGACGTCACGTAGCGTTGCCATAGCTAGCCAGGGCAGCGATCGCAGGAACTATGTTGCGATGCTATGTTAGAATATATCGCACTAACTAACCTCCGCCAGCCCGCATAATTCGCTTGCTCTAGTGCTACAGGGCAAGCAACTTATACGCCTGCCATGCACGCAAGGCATTATGTGAACTGTGCATGGCATGCGCAACGAACAGTGTTCTGTGACGATGAGGATAAGTTGTTGTCCTCGTCGTACATGCTAGCATGTTTCCTACGCGTTGTCACATGCACCTACTTCACCTGGTGGCTTGCTGAACTCTTATAAATGTTATGTATGTATGTGCTCACTGGTGAAGCATAGATAAATAAGTTCAATGAATCGCACCGATATAGATAGAGCAGAATGAATGATTATAACCTATCAGTAGCCCAAATTATATTTCAAGGCGTGGTTGTTTTCACACGAAATTACAGCGGTGATAATGTTATAAAGTAGTCGCGCAAAATTTCATTCGTGCTACAGTCAAGATTAATAAACACAGATAGCCAAATATGAAGCCCAATAATATGAAAGACTCGATCCAACTAGAGCAAAAAAGGAGATTTCCAAACAATTGCGTTGGCTGCATCGGTATTTGATGCAGCAGATGTAACAGCTGTGCCCCTTGTTCTTGGTGCTGTTCTTTCTGCTCCCCAACACCACCGTTGCATACCTTTTCGAACGAGCAGTCTCCTATCTTCTGTCGTAAGAAATCCACAAAATTTTCTAATTTACAGTCACAGCAGCATCCAGATGATGGTGTTGTCTCCCTCTCCATACCCTTCGTCGTACACCATGGGAAGTGTATTGGAATCTCATTGTGAAGCAACCGGACGCAGAGCGCTCCTCCCCTACTACTACTACTACTACTACTCCCTCTTTGTTCATCATCGCACTTGAAGGTATATATTTGAATGCTGGATGCAAACGGCATCATTGAAGAGTCCCACTTGCGCTAGAGGATGGGTAGGGAGTGAAGGAGTTATAGAGAGACAATAACACCGCACCCATATACACATAATTGATCGCATTTTGAATATGAATAGACTTCTCCTCAATTGAAGCATGACAGATCAGCACAGCTATTATAACACTTACCCTTCGGATCTTTTCTAGATTGTGCTGACTCCGGAGAGGCTCGGGATCTTTATACATCTCCAGCAGTGGAAGTAGAGCGTAGAGTGTTTCCGCATGTGCAAAGTATAGCCGCGCCAAGGGCACTTCTGCTTCTAAATAATGTGGATTATAAAGATGATGATTGATGAGTCGTAGTGGCATTGATTAGGGTCGGTCTCTCTCTCTCTCTCTCTCTCTCTCTCTCTCCCCATTCTGCTATTACCCTCTCTTCTGCTGTTTCGCATAGAAGCCTCTTCGAGAGATAATATAAGATCCTTCATGAGCAAGCAACTGCAAGAAGAATAATAGGGCATGAGGCCACCAACATAAGAAGGAGAGAATCGTTCCGGAAAAGGAGAAATAATGCATGTCGATCAGGTATTTAATGATGGAAGATAGATAAATCGCAGTAGTAATTTACGATTTAGAAGTAAGCAGCATTTGCGCTCGATAGATCACCTCATTTGCGAGTTGAGGGGATTCCCGTAGCCTTTCTGCCAATACGAGGCAAGGTCCTCGCTGTATTCCATTAACAACGCCTCTTCGCTCCTGGAAGACAATAATGTTAAGATCACCAGTAACTCTTATCGACATTTTCTTGTGCTGCGAATAATTAACGAGAAAGGAAGAGAAGCGTCATCATCATCATCATCATCATCATCATCACCATCATTATCATCATCATCATTATCATTCTTGCAAGTACGTGAATAAGCTGCAGAAGAAGCGATCTCCAAATTGGCAACCGGACCACGCCGCCCAGAGCTCCGCCATCTGTGGAAAAGAAAATCAGGAAAAGTGAAGAAGGAGGAGGAGGAGGATAACAAAAAATAGACAAGAGGCAGGATGGCTGATATCGTATTCATTTGAAGAACACAGATAGCATGTTAAGAAACAAAAGCAAGTGATAGAAAAGTCGTACCGTGAAATTGGACTCCTTAGCAGCATCTTTAAGCCTGATCCTTCCTTTTACCTTTGCTACAATCGGTGCAATTCTTGTCGCATTGAATTTATATCGCTCCGAATTTGGATTTGTGAGTTCTCGTGCCTATCCAAGCAAGAATGACAGTCGTCGAGTTAGTGAATGAATGATACAACTAGTGCTTATTTGTTGATGATGATCATAAAGACATATATATATATATATATATATATATATATATTTATGTATTAGAATGTGTAATGTTGTTCCAAACACCTTCGTTTTATGAAATAAACATCGACTTTAAGTTAGAAAGGAAAGAGAGAGAGAGAGAGAGAGAGAGAGAGAGAGAGAGAGAGAGACAGAGACAGAGACAGAGAGGACTAGAGTTCCATCACTAGCACCTTATATTCCATGTATCTTCTGCACGTCTTGTGGAAATACAAAACCTTCTTATCTTCCATGTCGATCGCGACACTCTACAACACACACCGTACGGATTGACATTTCACATGAATTACTACCGCATTCACAGAAGCCTCAAATTAATAAAGGTGAGGGTGCGGACAAAGACACATCTGAACATCATCGTCACCATCATCATTATAATCATCATCATTATCACTACAAAACGGAAGTAGAAATAATGCAAACGAAGAAATAAAGAGATCTACCTGTGATTTTGGGTTATCACTTAGATTCCCCTGCTGCTGCTGCTGTACTCCCCCAAACAAACCCATCGTGAATGCGGACTGATAAGTCAGCAATTAATAGAGGGGGGGGGGTGTCAATTCCTGCAGATACTACTACAACTACAGCAAGCCACAATAATTTGAGAAGGATGAATCAACTAGCGCTAAATTATGTTCTTGTGTGCGTAGACAACTACTGCTGCTGCTACTGCTGCTGCTACTACTACTACTACTACTACTACCGCACTCTGCAGTGCCCGCTGTTTCTGCGTAGCTCGTATTTGAAAGTGTTCAGGTGAATAGTATCCGCTATCATTGGTCGAGAAGAGGCTAGGTAGCCGATTACGAAGCCGTTTCCCAAGGTCAAACATCTCCTGTTTCCCCTTAAACGTTAGCATACCCTGATCGAGATGTAGTCCATACATACACTTTTTCATATTAATGTATTAAAATACGTGTATATTCGATTTAAAGTAAGGGACTCACATGGTGAAGAGTGTGTTCTTTCAATGGCATTATTTCAATATACTATGCAGCTAAGACTAGCTCCTGCTTATAATTCAAAATAAAACAAACGATGATGAAGGAGATTACCGCGTTGTCCTCTGTCTGGCACTCAGTTTCACTCAAACTCTCATTGTTTTGAGCACTCCGATGAAATCCTGTCTTCGTATCCCCTTTCTTCTTCTTTTTTTCCCCATCGTCGCTATCGGTCTGCTCCTCTCTCTTTGCTTCTGTTTCGAGCATGCTTTCTATTCTTCGGATGGCTCGCATCCTCTTTACTGTTGGGCACCTTGATCCATGCCGGAAAACACCCCAAAAACCTAATACCTCAGTAGCAGCAGCCTCCTGGAAGGTTGCTTCAAATTTACATTGGGTGGAACGTTGTGGGATATCAAGTCCCTTCCTATATGCCTCTCTTAACAGCTTGTGACTTAGCAAGTATGGAGTTTTTGAACCCCAGAATGGATGCAAATCTGTGGTCAATAAGGTTAATTTAATTCGAAGAGAATGGTCCACATAATGTTTAGGATTGGTGCACACCTTCAGAAGTTCCTAACATGCCTCCATCCAGGGAAGAAGCAATGGCAAAATTCGCAAGTAGGATTACCTAGAAATTGTTATCATTGATGTGTGCCATGTATGTGTGCTTTTGAATTTAAGATAAGAAATGTTGAAGTCACTGATTTGCATGTAAATTGCCTCGAGTGACTACTACCTTGGTTGCCCCCATGGAGAGGGACTCCATGACAGGGGCCACGCCGGAACTCGCAGGAAGGTGTCCGTTGGGTGTGGCAAAAATTGGTTTGTATCCATTCGAAACTTCGAGAACGAGAAAATAGCATGGATTTACAGGATGCGACACGGGTTTAACGCCAATTGTAGTTGCTTAAGTGTCGTCGAAAAAGTGTTGTAAAAGTGTTGTGTAGTAGTCGTAGTAATTAAACCAGTGGTCATCATCATCTTCATCATCATCATCCATTACTCATCAGAAACCAAGAAGAGGAAGAAGAAGAAGAACCAAGCTTCTAGAGCTCAACTCACCCATCCTTCCTATGGGAGATCAAGGGGGGGATCCTCCGGTAAGAGGGAGTTACTTCGAAAATACTTTCGCCGCTTCATGATGTCATATACTCACGTCAGATTCCAAGATTTCTGATTGAGGGCGTCTCTGCTGTCTGGGAGTATGGATGGTTGGTATTGTTCGGGATTGCCATGGGAATTTTCGGTTACCAAAATTGGAAAGCATCACAATACAAAGGTATGAGGTGGTTGGTTGTGGCATACGTCATGAACTCAATTCCACTATTATTCGAAAAAAGTGGTAGGAAGAGATGAGGAGCTGGATTCGCAGCTTAAGCTAGCCCGAGAGCGCCAAGTGCAGCGACTGAGGGAGGAAGCCAAAAAAAATGTGAATGCACTCTTTAAATACACGTCAATTAATCTGAGACATGTAATATTTGAAGCCTGCAAAGAAAAAGAAAGTGAATGAGGACCGTGCGAAGAAAAGGAGGAAGGACAAGCGCAGATTCGATCCTGATGGTATGTTCTTGTAGCTTATTTATTCCCTAGAAACTCCTACTTGTCATTCATCGTATATCTTTTTAGCTACTTGGGTCCAAGGTGAAAATATAGATTCCGCAACGTCAAGATTTCGCCCAGACGTTAGATCTCGGCACGGAAGGTCAAAACAGAATAGCCAAATTCGGCTGTAGGAAATGTCTCAATTATTTTATCTTTTGCTTCAGATTTGGAGGAGGAGGTGGTGGAGGCTGAGGGTAGTGGTGGAGAGGTCCTCCCTTTGGAATACTAGATACATTTAAATCTAGATAGGATCGATCCACCGCTTTACACTCTTCACAAGCAGCACAATTTGGTGAACATGAAGCGCAAAAAAACATTACGATGGACTTTCAAAGTTTCGCCGTGTGATGAACACAAGTCACCAGCGAGAAAGTCAGTGCTGAGCCATTTAGAAATTCGCGATCCGTGACAGTATCGACAAATCGAGCAGGTTTAATGAACCGATGCGAATGCCTAATGCACCACGTTGCCTGCTTTCTAAACAATGCGATAAATATATCGTCGTCACACGTCCGCACTCATTGCATAATTTCCGTGCTGCACGGGCTTCCTTCACAGTGAAGACGCGCGATGTTGTGTCCATAGATGTGGTATGTGTTGTGATGTTGTCTTGCATCGGCAGTGATTCATTATCATTAGTTGGGTAGTGTTCTAGTATAGACCAGAACAAGAAGGCCAGCCAGAACAAGGCCCCCGGCCCCCGCCGCTAGAAAATTCTTACACACATATATTATATGCGTGCTTAGTCTTGTCATCACAAGCTAGCCCATGACAGATGTCCGTGTGCATGGCAATTGCAACTGCATGTAGCAATGCTAGAATGCGCTAGCTGCGCCATGCGGTTTGACGTACACAAATAACACTTGAAGAACAGGCAAGCTATCCACCAGCAAGGTACAGTCAAGAGTTACGTTGTTTCAACGAGCAGACGTGCTTTGGTATGACAATTGAGCACATTTTAACTTATTCATTACACCCGTCTAATATTCAGTTGCTATGTAGCAATCAAAAGTAGAAAAGGAAAAGGCCTAAGCTAGCAAGCCCTAATAAAGCCGTGCAAAATTTCTTGCATTGAAATTTGGATTTTCGACGTAATAAACGCTTGCGCTAGTAGTGGTGGCAGATATCGGGTGTGTACTTTGTACAAAAGTAAGTGTGCAAATTTACCACAATATACTTTGCATGCAGTGCGATGCGCTGAAAGGCTATTCATGTGACTGAATGAATGAAGAGACTAATACGTGTGAATGACAATTCTCGTAAAAATCAAACCGAAGGCTCGATTCATTCAGATTATGCTACTTTTACTCCTATTATAATTTACACTATTATAACTACAATTGTTTCTCAATCACCCTTTCTTCGAAACACAAGGCTTGGATCCTCTAGGGAGAAAAAACTCTGCACCATTGGGTGGGTGCAGATTACGGCTGAAAAAGGCTCAAACGACAGCTGGCCGTCAATGCTTCCCTTCTTCCCAAGCTGCCTCTTTGTGCTCTTGATGAATAAGTCACAGCATTCTGACCCGCACGTGGGCGCGAAAACAGCCTTACAGATCCGTTTGCACTGCTTTTTGCACATCGTGCACGGGCGGCTAGTCGTCGTTGCAATGAACTTTTGTTCAATCTTGGCTGGTCGCACCATTTTGCGAAGCTTTTCAAACATCATCAGTGCAAAGGTTTCCGGATCCGCTAAGACTGAGTGACTCGGCTCGTGATGTCGCACGGATGAAGAGGGGGGGAAAGGAGTATCGCTGTTGTTGCTGTATTCTCCACTGCCAGACTGCTGTGCAGCCTTCTTGGATGCTGGCATTCCATACATCATGTGAAACATGCCCAGAGTCTCCACTAAAACATCACCGCTCACGTAACCACGTTGCTTTTTGTCGAAGAAGTCGAAGCAAAGTTTCATTTTCTGAATAAAAAATGTACATTAGTCACCAGCTCCTGAATTTATTTGATATCCACAAAAGAAACTTCTTGGAATATATACAGAGGGGTAGGAAGGGCTTTCACTACCTGTCCATTAGTTCCAAGTTTCAGCACGGCTATTACTTTGAGGAAGTCGATGAACCTAGCATAAAAAAGAGTATTCAAATTCATGAATTTTTTAGATCGGCGACACACAACCTTCTCATCGTCATCACTATTACTCAACAACATACTTACCTTATGCTGTTGCAATTGAAAATGTCCATCATATCGAAGAGTCGGTGCACTACACCACTAATGAGTGCATGGTCCCAGGCTTTATTCTAAAATAGATGGAAATGAAACAGGAAGAGAAATTAAGATCATTGCGTGCTGTCATCGTCACTTATTTCGCTTCACCCCACCTTGTTTGACAACACGCTTTCGCAGAAAGCCCGGGAAAAATTTCCTAGATCTGTGACCACGGACTTAAACAACGTGAGCCGTGGCTCTGGCTCAAGGAAATTCGACCTATAAACAAGTTTGAAAGTATGATGAGAACAACAACACAGCATGCCTCAACAGTATAGAAGTCATACCACACAACACAACAAAATGTGTGACAAATGATATTTTGCATGGTAAGAGTTTCTAACAGTGTAGAATGATAAGGATCTCATTCACAGAAAAAAATGTCACAAAATCCAATGTATTGCACGCTCGCACAAACGCACATACCAGATTTTCTGCACAAAATCGGTCTTATCATCCCCAATTCCAGCCTGTCGGGCCAGCTGCTCGCATAGCCCGAAGCTGAGTTTCGAGTGTTGGCGCACGATGTCCTTCTCGTACGATTTTTGCAACGTCTTTACCCATTTGTCCATCTGACAAAATTGCGAGCGACAAAATTAGTTCGTTCACAAAAAAGACTACTTTTTTTTCATGGTGTTGGCGATGATCACAATCTTGAACGATCAATAATGCTTTATTCTACACGCGACACTTTCCACGGTAGCATCACAACGAGGCTTTCCCGGCCGATGTTTTTGCTTCATTTCCTACCTGCAGCATATCAGCGTGAATCAAAAGGTCCCTGATATCCACGCCCTCCGTGATGTTGTGAAGGATGAAATCAAGCAAATCGTCTCTGCCCGCCTACGATACAGTAGGAGCAGCGGTGGTATCAGACCGGAAACAACCAAGAATTCAGTGACAATTTCTCTACTCGCATACTTGTGAATCGAGAAGGATGTTGCTCTTCTCGCTTGGGCAAATACAGTGGAAAAATGGATGATCAGCATATCATATCATACCCGGATAAGGCGTTCTTTGTGGAAACGGAGTAGTCCGATACCAATTGTAAAAAGCACGTTCGGTCCGTGCAGGAAATAGAAATCCCACAAGTCAAGAGCCTGCAGAAAGAGATATCATATATATATATATATATATATATATATATTATGTATGTGTGTGTGTGTGTGTGTGTGTGTGTGTGTGCATGTATAATATACATATTAATTGAAGTACTTGAGAAAATCTGTTTCTACAACCAATATCCTCATTCACCTGCAAACGCTTGAATGGGTTGGACATGAATAGGCAAAGCATCCACTGTGATGCAAACGAAGAGGGTATCACACCCTTCTGTTCTAGCATGCGGGATCTGCGCCATGGTGCAACAACAAGGGAATAGGTATAAGGGAGAAGATGAGTGAGCATACTGTGATTAAAATACGTATTTACATTATTTAACACAGAGGAAAGGACAACTGTAGGGGGGAAGATAGTTTTGAAAGGCAAAGCAACGATTACACAGTATGGAACTTACAGGTCTGGAAGAGTGTACATCAGGAGTCGCTCAAACACTTTTATGTAAAGGCTCATCCCAGCCATATAGCGCTAAATGAAATGAACGAATTTGATGAATGATGATGTGCCACTACACACACACACTCACACACACACACACACACACACACACACATACACATATACATATACATATACGTATACACAAAAATGGAACCACAAGCATCCACTTATTTCTGTGTGGTGAAAATAAATTCTAAGTTGTCAAAATAGAAGCGAATGCGCTACCGTGTAGCATCCCTCTGCCATATCCTCTACCACACGAGTTAGAAGCCAGAAGGCGTCCTCCTCGTCCCCACATGCAGTGATTAGCCCACCGGCGATGACATTCATTCCCTATGATTATCGAAAGAAGAAGAACGAATATATGAGGAGGTTGGAAAAGTGAAGACAGAATATCGTATTTGCAAGCATATCCACGCGGTTTCTAGATTCTTCTTCGGCTAGCAGTGTGCTCTTAATCATTTTTTTTTTTTAAATAACTAATTCATCGATAATAATGACAATAATGATGATAATGATTTTCCTATTGTCCTTGTGGTGCAGATGCGCCACAAAGTACAAAAATCAACTCGGAATGTTTTTTATAAGTCCATAATCCGAATATGGATGATAAACCACAATGATTGCCGAGACAGATCTTCATTCCTTTCCATATCACACAAGATATCACCTGGCAATATCCAATAGCGTTTGGATTCCGCATACAATACGCCTTGAGAACATTTGACAGCTTTCTCCTTCCAGTACTCCCTAGCACACTTGGCAAGCTTCTCCGTATGTCCTGCCGAATCTCTCTGAACCTGACGACAGAAAGCAAAGCGAAAGAAAATCAAGGGGGAGAGGCATGTCAATACACACTCAGCCTTCCCTATTCTTCTATTTCTCGTCGTTCCTTTTTGCAATCATCCAAGAATGCACTATGGGGTGTGGACATATCCTAGCATTTTTTTTCCCACAGGATTGGAAAAAAGGCATGAAAGGGAAGAGAAGGTTCCTCAGTACATTTCTAAGTATTCGGGATGATCTTTCTTTTCCCTTGCTTGTGCGAGGAGTTCTTGGTAATAGTCCTCTCCATGATTTTTCCTTATCTCCGATGCACCGCTGCTCACAGACCATATCTTGGCTCTTAACGGCATTGGGATCTGCCAAACCAAACAACCAACAACAATAATTTAATGCTCTTGGGGAGGCAGATTCCCATTCAACCATTTCTACCCCTCCTCCCAATACACGCACACACACACACACACACACACACACAGAGAGAGAGAGAGAGAGAGAGAGAGAGAGAGAGAGCGAAAATAACAATCTTAAGCTAGTCAAAGAGAAACGACCGGTTCCCTCTTGATAAGCTTCGTGACTTGCCAAGTGCGGAGGATCTCCTTGTCTCTTGTAAAGTTATTTGTGCTCTTTTTCTTGAAGCTGAGCCGTGATGTGATCTCCCACCACTGCGACTTTGGCGACAGGTCCTCCTTCTTTTTAGGACCACTGTCGTTTTTGGTGTCACTCTTCGCTTGGAGGACGTTCGTGCAACGTATCGCAGTTTGGAACGACACCTGGGCAAAAATTCGGCAAGAATTATGTGTGTGTGTGTGTGTGGGTGGAGAAAGGAGCGTTGACGATGTGTGCATGTATGGTATGTCGCACGATGACAACGATACAATAATGCCAGGGGAAAGAAGACGAGCAAGACATTCAGGCAATTCCTCTCACCCAATAGTAGGTGAGAATGAACGAGCAAAGCACATCCATTAGGCCAATACATAATTATACCCGCTCTTGAAACAGGCAATACTGGTTTTCACGACTACTACCTCTGGCTTCGCTTGCTCCCAGAATTCGGAAGGATCGAATTTCTTCAGCTGCTCAAGTGTGATCTCCGCTGTTTCCAGGCCAATGGAGGCTTGCAGCTCACCGTTTATCTGTTTTTTTTCCTCCATTTCGGCAGTGATGGGCTGGATAATCACAACCAGTCGCGACTTTGTCCCGGTAGAGATAAAACCCTCACTTGGATGCACGATGACGTATTTCTTGCTCACGGACACCCGAAATGCTAAGTCCTTGTTGCCTATGTTCTTAAGCGATATGACGTGCTTCTGCGGCGTCATTGCATTGCTATCGAAGTTGACTCTAACGGGACTCACGATCAATGTGGCATCTCGAGCGGGCACTGCAAATTTAACAAAACAAAAGCATCAATACAGTATCATTTCTATCTGATCATAGCGGTATGATGTTGTAATGTTCTCATCATCATTGTCATCGCATCACCATCACCACCACCATCATCATTATGTACACTTTTGACCCACCTTCAGGGATGGAGCGTTGTCTCGGTTTAAGGAATGATGAGTTCCTACCAACCTTGACCTGAGGAACTCTGTTAAGGTTGCTGTCTATCTTTTGCCACTCACACGGTATGACGAGGTCCTCCCATTCGTAACTGACAATACCAACAAGTCAGTATCAACATGCTCACAAAATATACATGATAAGAGACAACAAAGAGAATCGTCATCTTTGCTGGGTGATGTATACTGGCTTCGCTTCGCGTTCTACGTACCTTCTGTTCGCGTCGTTCCAAAAGTTTATCGGGTTTTGCGTCTCAAAACTTGGTCCTCTGTCGACGTGAGTCCACATCACCAAAATACGATGTTGATACCTAAGCACAGCATCAGTATACATATCAACTCACGAATGTAGTGTGGTAGCAGTCAACAACAATATCGTACCTGGAACTTCTGGCATTGACCCCGCGCACCGAGACGTGAACGTTTGCTTTCTGCCCGGGAGCTATAAAGCCGCAGTGCGGGACCACAAGGTGATGATTAGGAGCGTTTGTTTTTATCTTGAAGGCACAGAATAGCTTGTTGGTATTGGTGATGGTCAGCTGAGTAGGGGAAGAGAGAAAGATCAATTATATTAGAGTAAAGCTAAGAGAACAAATGTCAACCCGCCCAGTATATGCACACACATGCGCACAACACGCACTCACACTATCGCCTCCATGAAATATTCTGCAATTAATCTAAGCACGAAGCAGAAATTCAACCTTCTTGGACCACTGGGAGGGAGTAGAGTCATTTAGAAATCTCAGGACATGTGGATGTATGATAATTGAGTCGTGGTGGTGAGTTTTGCTTCTTCGCTTCGATGGTCGAAGCTTTCTTGTTGCCCGTGGAGGGTGGCTAGTACGTATCTTTGAAGAAGTGGAATTGGGAGAGGAGAGTGCAGATACAACGCTAGGCAATTTTCCCTGGCGTATCACTTGCTGTTGCTGCTGATGAGGAGGGGAGTGATTTTGAGGGAGGAGGCGTGAAGGAGCCTTGCGGTGGCTCACATTCGATGAACCGTTCGTGACTTTCGACGGCAACTTCGGAGAGTTATTGCTGTCCCCCCCCTTCCCCTCCTTGAGCTGGTTATTTGAAGCAGGACTTTTCGGATGATTTAGTATTGGAGAGGGAGGGTGATTGATTTCAAGTGATGGCAAATTATTCTTGATTGATGTTTTGAGCCGCAGTGGTGAGATAGGGCCACTACTACCACCCTTTGCCGCCTGTATCTCATTGGATGGCTGCGGTCCAGATGGCGGACTCAAGTAAGAATCATTGATCCACTTGCAGGAGATGTATGTATCTAATACCTTCCTCCGATCCACCTTGATACGTCTCCAGAATGTTGGGTGCTTAAGTTGCCCTTCTCTATCGTTCGGCACTGTAATTTGCACCAGCAGCTTCGCGTTCCTAGGGAACTGTCCAGCTGCTGCCTGTGTCAAGACCCGTATGCGCGCCGTGCTTTTCGCCTGAAGCACCCCGAATTTAGGCTTGATGAAGTGGTTGTCAGGGGAATTCGTCCGAACCCGGAAGCGCGTCTGTTCCTGCGACCAGTTACAAATCTTGATCTCCTTTATTACGTTTATTTGGTGGCCTTGGTTGACGTTGTACACGAGGCTGAGGGGCTCCACGACGACTTGATTTAGTGACCTTGGAGATACAAGATCGCTCATCTCTGCAGAATCCTCGTCATCAGGTTGACTACTTTCATACTGGCTCTTACTGTCAGAGCTACTTGATGGATCCTCTCTTATTCGGAGGGGATCGAGAGTCCTCTTTCTTAGAGAGAGTCTGGCCTCAGACTTTGCTGCCTCGCTCTGAAGCGAAAGCTTTGCCCCGCTCAATAGAGACGGGTTGATGATTACGGACCCGTAACCCTTTACCTTAGATGACAACTTTGAAGAAGAAGGCGGGAGGCTTGATTCGATTATCCTTGTATCCACAGTCACCGTTGTGGATTCTTCCAATCCTTCTCCTCTCCCTATTTTGGTTTTCATTACATCACGATTGAATGGTGGTGTAGTGTTCATTCCTGCTGCTGTAGGAACACTCACCACCTCCAACCGCTTAAATCTTGCACAATTTCGTTAGAGAGATAATGGTTGTGGAAGATAAATTCTGCGATCGGCTATTTCTGAGACTTGTATCTTTGGTGTATTGGGTTCCAGTAGGGTTGTCCTGTTGTTGCTGCGTTTGAAATGGGTGGAGACCTTTGCCACCGCCTCCAAAACCCACAGGTGTAAATAGATTTGTTGAGGACCCCTTCAGTTAAATGGTGAGGAGAGAGAACGCAGGATAGACCAATAATTGAAAAATTTGTCGACACTTCAATAGATCTACCTCCTTTCTCATACCTCATTACAAATATATCGAAATTACGTAAATGGAACTGCAATCACAATCGTTTCATCGTTTCCAGCGTTGTGAAACCGACGGTTGGATCATGGCTAATTGATGGAAAATCAACCATTTTCTTCAAATATATCCTCAAAATCCCCACTATTTCTCCAGGGCTCGGGTGCAGAAAGCTGTGTTGTCGCAGGATAAAAACGCCTTGAAACGTTTCTTCGAGATGGTGCGACTCGGTGATTCCCTCCCTCGGTTTATAACTGCTCAGATTAGAGCAGGACGTGTCCTGGTCAGGGGTCCACCCCCCAACAGATACTGAACCACCGAGCGATAGGATAAACAGACAGCAACAATGCCTAACGCCGGGGCTAGAGCTACCGCGAATCGAGTCCAACGAGAAGCGGTTGAGAAGAAGTCCCGTGATTCAAAGGAGAAGGATACGACAAAAGAATCGGTAGAGAAGTAACACGGGTTGAACACTACTATGTATTAAACGGTAGTGCCACATTTGGGAGAAAATGCAACGATTGAGGTTGAACGAACGGATGTGATGCTTGAATGATGCACGGTAAAACAAAACCCAATGTTGTTTTTTTACGCCGCAGGAGCGAACCGGGACAAGCAGCCACCTGGGAGCAAAGTATATGTGTCAACGATAACGCGTTTGGTGGTGGTGAATTACTTTTTACTATATTATGTAGATACAAGGAGTATATGATCGAGCATTTCTCGACTGCATATGACCCAAAGGTGCTAAAACACAGCTTCTTATTCATCGCCAAGTTCTGACGATTTGCTCTACTCCGACAGAATGTTCCTATTGTTGAGGTTTGCGTGAAGGTATTTTCATTAAGCTATCTAATAGGCAGTGGGTAAAAGAGAGCAACACTGAGGTTTTGCGTCATTGAGCAATGTTTCGTACAGAGGGTTACCGTTAAGTAACAGCATGTCTCTTCTACTTTTCAGCAAGCTATCTAAGCTTGAGCACATCATTCCTAACCAACGACTTTTCCCACGATTGATAGGTTTATAGTGTAAGGAACATCAATATGCAAGAGGGAACCTTCGATGCGGAATTCACAGTCATGCTCGATTGGTATATTGCATGTGACAATCCAACAATATGAAATTACATAGAGAGAACGAGTTAAGAGGTCAAACTTGAAGTGGTAAACAGCGTTGTCCTTCTTTTTAAGGTCGGATCCATCGCTCCAGGGTGCTAAAGGGAAAGATAAGGTGTGATTTATATGACGCTGATGATCTGCTGAGATTTAGACTACTTGTATAGCACGATAAAAGTAGATTATTATGGTGATGATGGGAATTATGATGATCGTCCATTCGTAAGCCTCCTCTTCCAAAGTGTAGTTGTTGTCACGTATGAGAGCTATATTTAATACTAGGTTGACTTCGAGGACCATTTTTACCCATCATTCTTCGTTGAGAACGCCACCTCAGAGCCGGAGCCTGTGGGGGGGGAAGCTCTTCCAAGGTGGTAGTAGTACACCGTATAGCATTGCCGTCTGTCTTCTCGAAGCAGCAATGTCTTGTTAAAAAGAGCAATGAGGGCCTCTCATCAGTATTGAACCGTGAAACGCATTTTATTTTCATGTTCTCTTTTCCAATCTTTCTACCGTATATTTTTCTCTTCCCTCTCCGATGTCTCTTTTCACCTTTCTTCTCCTCCTCCTCCTCCTCCTCCTCCTCCTTCTCTATCAGATTACGACCTGAACCAAATCACGTAACACTGACGCAACGGTAATAGCAAGTTTATATTTACTACTTTGTGCAAGTACTATCTTTGGATATGTTGTTGGTTTCTTGATGTTTGCTAACTGTGTAGCTGCTTTGACACCGGACATCAGCAACACTCCATGCTTGCACCACTACCATCACCATCATCAAAATCATCATTATCATTGTAACAATCATCAAAACAGATACAGAGGGAATCTCCGAACGACGTTCAACGTCAGGGATTTCCCGTTGGATGTGCAGGTGACAGCGACAGAAGAAGGCGATTATTCTAGTTTCGCATGCTATTTCGATACGAAAACGATGACAGTGACTGTTGCGACCAAATGCAGTAGCGTATGCCGAAGAACACACTGATAATTTCATATTGTAAGCACATTGAGTGTCTTCTCAATATATTTCTCCTCCTTTTCTATGAGAGGATCGTCTCCATAATTTTGCCATAGTCAACACTTACATAAGATGGTCATCTTCTACTAGTACTTGCAAATCTTGATCAAATCTCGTACGATTTCGGACGGAACAAAATGGACGAATGGAGAGAAAAGGTGGAAAGAACCACACATCCATGTAAATGTATGTTTTGTGTCTCTGTGTGAGAGAGGGGGGGGGGGGGGGGAAGGGGAGAAGGGAAGAGAGAGAGAGAGAGAGAGAGAGAGAGAGAGAGTGAGACAGAAACTTAACACAGAACGTGGATTTTGTTTTGAATCATCCTTTGCAGCTGTCCGGTTACATTCCAAAATCCATACACATGGAGAGGCAAGAAGGGGTCACCTAGCAGCCTCTTAACTCACCGACACATTAACAATATACACACATGCACATAGTATCCTGTCAAAATTTCGTCTAAAATTCCTGCAAATTGAAGTCGAAATGAGCTCGTCCCGCAGTGTTTATCCATAGAAAGTAGAAGCCGTCAATGTATGAATAAGCTGCGAGTAAAATATTAGAGTTCTTTCTTTGCATTGAGTCCTGATTGAAGTACTTATCACTCGTTCTTTTGCTGAATTACTGGTAGTCATATGATAGCTAGGAACGCTGATGAGCTTCCAGGTACTACTACTTCTACTACTACTACTTCTACTACTACTGCTCCTATTAAATTTAAAGTGTTCATAATGACGTCTGCTTTTGAAGTAATTACATGCATGATGTGCCAACAGTCAATTGGGCAGCATGTAGTCTATATTCCTCTCTCTCTCTCTCTCTCTCTCTCTCCCTCCGGCTGCCAACATATGTCGTTGTACGCACAACGCCTCTCCTTCTCTTCATTTCTGTGGCATTATTCGTTCAAAAAACACTACTACAACAGACATGACGCTAGTGAAGATCGATGGTGGGCCGAAGTCAAGGTATGCATCATATTCTAAGCACCAGCTGTCGTAAGATGAACCCTCTCACCTAGTGATTAATTGCTTGTGAGCACGCCGCACACACACACACACACACACACACACACACACGCACACACACATTCATATATTGTATTGCGTTCATCAGCAATAATTTCTTTGGTTACCACGTCCTCCTCCTTTGACAGAGCTATGTGTGTATGTATCTTTTTGCAGCAAAAACCGAGATAACTTTATGGATCAGTACTTAATACAAATATGCACACTGAGGGAGAGCCAGGGTAAAACATCCAGCAGAGGCGCATGCACCACAATCAGAATTCGGTTTTTTGCCAGAACTCTCAGCGCCATGTCCCTCTCCTGTTCCTTCTCCTCCGTGACGTCGAATGTAATGGCCATTGCTATAATAGGTTTAATCTGGGGACTCGGAATGCCACTATTGAGCATTATGGTAACAATAATAAGAGAGGGAGAACATCATCATCATCATCACCACCATCCTTCTCATTATCAGGTGATATCTTTCGGCGTGTTCATCCTAGATCTGGACGCCCTCGGAGAGAGACTGGGGGTAGTATTTAGTTTTGGGGGGGGGGGGGGGAGGAGGATGTAAGAAGAAAATAGTTAAGTGGCTCCTTCTTAGACCACACACATTAATTGCTCACTCTTCACAACCTAATATCAACAATTGTAACCAATGCTCGCTGATATGAATCATGCGAAGACTACACACTCTGTGTTTTTAAAATGCTAAATACCATATTGTGTATGTGGGAGATCGAGAACGATAGGGTAGAATTCGCAACTGATTTTTCTGTTATTCCCTCGTCGTCGCCATCGTGCTCGGTTTGTTTTCTTCCTACAAAGCTCGTCATTACAAATATGCTGACAATGGGTAGTAATATCAGTAACATGGATAAGAATAATAAGAAGAAGATAGTAAAATCAAAGCGGTGCTCTTTCAACTCTAGTATCCGATTGTGCGTGTGTGTGTAAGAGAGGAGAATAGGTACGTGTGTGTGTAAGAGAGGAGAATAGGTAACCTATTCTTTCTTAACACGCGTACTACTTGCTTATGAGATATCCAAAAGTGGTAGTTGCGAGAATATCTGAATGAAAAATCAAAATAACCTCTTCTCACTCGTTTTGAAATACACTTGAATAATACAGTTGCTATTAAATGGGTACTTGAAGCGAGGCTGCCATCGGTTCCGTATCTCACTCTCGCCGACTGGTGAGGTGTTCAAGCAAGATTGAACATACTCGAAAATACATAAAATAAGATTATTTAATTGCGTATTTAATATATAAAATGCACTCTGGTGTGAATGGAAAAGAAGAAGAATCTTCATACAAATTCGGTCAAATGTGGGTGGAGAGTTCCTCCGACGTACCAAAAATTTCCTCCCTTAGTCTTCGTAATATTCTTTGTTCTAGAAACGTCATATATTTGTTTTTTGTCTTCTTACCAACAATTAAAAGGTATATTATGCTCTGCTTCTTTCTAATGGTCCTACAGGCGGTGAGTAAGGAGAGAGAGCGAGAGAGAGAGAGAGGGAGAGGGGAAAGCACAGTAGGTGTTGGCTGGAGAAAAGTTGTTGGTCATTATCATGGTATGACTGATACGGAAGAAGACGATACACTTTCTCCTGATGATGGAATGCTGCTCCCAATAAATATATAGCTATATAGTATTCTTTATTTGATTTTATGTGTTGACTCCTTCTTCTTCTTCTTCTTCTTCTTCTTTCTTTGTTGTACTCTTTTCCTACAGTTGTTCTGCATGTTGATCTCATACCTCTATATAAGTCCTTTTGGAGATTTTGAAAAGGTATTGCTCTGATTTCCCTTCCACCCCCCTCCCCTCTTTTCCTTTATCGCCCTTTCTCTGCACGTCTGAAGATTTGTGTATGCGCATGTCGTTTTTTTTTGAACGCCCTAAAAGGAGGCTCTGTTTCAAATCAAATTGATGCATTGAAGTTTAAGTATCATCCAGGTTGCATACGATCTGAACGTATATTCCGCTCTAGTTCTCGGTGCAGTAACAATTTTCCATAAAATTTTCCATAAGATTTAACTTCCAAAAAATCGCGTTTATCAATTCTCTCCTCCTCCTAATCATCGGCTATTCATTCACAGCTGGAATCTTTTTCTTGGCGCAGCTAGTTGCGGTAAGAAACACACAGCAGCAATTTGAATCCGAGCGTATGTATTAAATCAATTTGGTTGTGTATAGCGTGCTTGTGTGCAAATTACTGAAAAGGGAAAAACGTTGTATTCACTTTTAATTTATGTATTTCAGATATATATGGCGGCAACGATGTCTGACACATCAGCCTTAAAGGCTCGAAGAGAACTCGTTGATGTGGAGGACAAGGTGCTGCTACTGACTGAATCGCTCTTTGAATTAACGTATCATAGGAACGCCTCTCCTTCACCTTACTTGTCTTATGCTTTTCCGCTAGGCATTCCAAAATGAAGAGCTTTGTGCACCGTATAAACTAGAGAGTAATGCCTTTATTTGTCCTATCATCCCATTAAATAACTTGTTATCTTATATTTTAACTGTACCAACCTCTCAGCCAAGGAGAGAACTGATTCAAGTGAGATTGGAGGCGGAATAAATTTAAATTTAAAAAAAATACACGCTACGGATAAGACAGTAAAGGTACGCGCATATAGAGAGCTCGGATAGTCGATTGTGTTTATCCCCCTAAGTAACTTTGCCATCACTTCGATAATGATTGATTGAACGAAACTTCAGGCCTGGCAAAAATAAAGACTTAAATGTGAACCAAGGACTTTGCTCGCAATTAATACTCTTCGAGAACTCATGCAGATTTCTAACATCTTGCATAGTTGAATTTCTTCAAAAAAACAACTACTAAATTCGAATGTCACATTCCTGCACGTAAATAAAAATAGCACCCTTTATGCAGCACTCTTTAGTACGTGGCCCATCATGTATCAAAAAGTCTAATGTGCGCACCGTTGAGGGACATCGTAGAAAAGATGATTCTGATGCCATGTGTTGCTCATCGATGCGTCGAGTGAGAAAAAAGTGCGAATTGAAGGCAAAGCAACGTTCTGTGAATTCACGCAAAGCTAGAAAGTGCTGCATCCAACACAAATGTAGCGCGTGCTGCATCAATCGGTTCTCGTTTTGTTGCCGCTGGTAGACCATCAGCTATGCATCAAGCTAATGTGCAGGTTCGAAGGTTCGAGTTCATTTGCACAGCACTCATCATCATCAGCACGGCACCGTCTGTCTCGTGATTTCTTGCAAGATTTGCGGCGATGCGGCGCATTCAATTCGGCGACGACACGACAGCTTGCTAGCTTGAGAACCGACATGCACACAGCACACGTGCGTCTAGGTGTGGCGCTCCGTGCAACGTAATTCTTCATCATGCATCGGACCAACGTGGTTGCAAGGTGCGAACCAAACGCCAACAAAATTTGCAAATCTAGAAATGTGTCCATCCACGCGCGCTGGATGTGTGTGTGTGTGTGTGTGTGTGTGTGTGTGCGTGAGAGAGAGAGAGAGAGAGAGAGAGAGATGGAGAGAGAGAAGAGTGCATGTGTGTACATGTGCAGGATGCACTGGCTCTGTGTCCACCACACTTGCAAAGTGAACGCAGTGCCTCGAGCTGATGTTTCCACGAGGACCAAATTGAAAGGATCTGCTGCCATTCCCAGACTACGGGTGAATTTCTTTCGTTTGAAGAAGGAATCCTGCGACAACGATGTTTTGCATGTCGCACTGCACAAAACGACAAAGTCCTTGCGGGCCAGATTCTGCATGTTTATTCAGATTTTATCAGACGATTAGGTGCACTGTCCGCTTTTAATATTGATAACATGGTGCTGTTCATCATCTGCGACAAGGAGGATGAGTAGATTTTAGGAATTTATCGGGAGCTGGATATTTCTCTCTGATGGGAAATTGTAGCACAGTTTTTGCAGTCTCTAGTAACGCCACCCCCGATTATTGTTGTTATCTGAGAACAGAATCAATCCTTCAAGTTCGTAGTTGGATACAGCTCATTAAGCGTTTTCGTTTCCCTACTTTGACAGCAATCGGTGCAGAGAAGGTGTTTTACTCTTTAACCGTACTCCCCTCTGTTACCCTATCTAAGCTGTACGAATTTGTGTCAATACGGGATTTTACGCATACGTGTAGGAACGGGATCATGCTGTTTACCTTAAGACAATCTTATTTTTTCAGCAGACACTATCTAGACAATGGGCACCTCTTTTTCGAACGAGTTTACTAGATCAAAAGCGAGCCTCACTATGACTTCGACTGAGGTGTGTGAATCCTGTAGATGCACGTTTCAAAAATCGTGAAAACTTGGTCACCTCAGATGTCGGTGTTTCCGAAGAGTCCCTGCTTCAACAGCTGTCCGAGATTTTACACGGTTGGTTTCTCGATTAATGATTCAACGCTACATCTGTATGGTTTAACTCGTCCTTGATGCGTGCAGATGCTGCGCCTAACTGCGGCTCTATTCTGGACCGGCGTGTGTCTGTGGTCTCTAGCTGCTGAAAAATCGATTAATTGGTTTTTTGCGCTAACCCACTGGCAACTTATGAGTCTGGTATCTTTCATTGCTTAATGTTGTGATGGCGAGAATGCAAATCACTGTCTCTAGACTTCGTAGCAGTCTTCATGAGGTGCATGACTAGAGAATCCTGAGTTTCATTTTGATATAGTTTGTGGTATTTACATATGAACATACAGACCGCCTTCTTCTGGGTATCCACAATTGTTACATACAAATACAACGGCAAGTTCGGCTACGCTGCTGCTGACGGAACTAACGAGGACTCAAAAGTTGACTTTTCAATGTTATCTATAAATGTTATTATCTGATTCAAGAAGAATTTCAACAGATCAATGATAGAGGTAAGGCTCGAGTTCCAGGATTGATTAAGGTGTGGAACAGGCTGTGTTCGCACTCTGCTCCAATTTTCTCATATATTTTCAATATTTCAGGCGAATTGGGTGTTATTGAATTTGGCTTATTCTCTCACGTTCTTCGTCTTCGTTCTCTACTGGACACTCGTCCATGACGTACGTAATGTTTAGATGCCGTATAATATTTAAAGATGCTGAGAGATGAAGGGACAATTTTGCATTGGACACTGTCAATGTAACACTAGTCTAGGTAGATAATTGTCTTTGTTAAAACAAAAGGTGAAATTAAGAGTGTTGTAGTTTACTAGCATTGTTGCCACATTATATTCCTCCAAAGTTTTCAGTTTTATAGATAATCAGTAACTCTGCCTGATAGAATATAAATGATATTTGCTTCGTGTGGGTTTTAGCATGGGGGATCGGAAGAACCAGATGGCGAGCCTTGTGAAGAGGGAGACACCGAATGCCAACCGGTCCGGTCCCTACGAGTTCAACACAGTGCTATTCAGTTATGATTTGTTTTCATGTTTAGGCGGCGAAGAATGAAGAGGGGGAAGGAATGCTTGCAAATGTCTTAGTCCATGGAATTCCATTTGTCGCCTCGCTTCTAGATGTTCTCCTTTCTGGAATGCCATTCAGGTGAGAAAAAGAGGGATAGAAGATGATAGTATACAGTAAGATATGTGGTCAGTTCTGAAGTTTTTTAAATTTTTGTTAATCATTTTCACAGAATCATGCACGTTTGGCACGTGGAATACTTCCTCTGCGTCTACTTTAGTTTCACTTATATCTACTCAGGCATCACAGGTTGCTATTTTTTAATTTTCGTGTTTGATAATGTGAAGCAAAAGATAAATGCAAAAGTTTGTCTTTATGATCTGATCAATTTAAATCAGGACATGGCGTGTATGAGATAATTAATTACGCTGCGTATCCTGAGATGATTCTCCTACCTCCATTCGTTCTGCTTACATTTGTCCCCATATCTCAAATAATCCTCTGGTAGTAAAAAATATAGATTTTACTCAATTGACTTATGGGGTTTGCATATATTGATATTCAATCCATTGCGAAAACCAATCTGTCGCAGGTTTTTCTGGAAATGTGCACGAGATTGTTCAGGAATTTACGATAGATACGAGGACGGGTCCTTTAGATCTGTTGATGTAGACCTCTAGGAAGAAATAAATCGCAGCCACTTCCTCCATGAAGTGGGAAATTGCAGATGTATGGCATGTCAAATATGTTCCAAGAATTCAGTAACGATTTGACAGCTCATTACCAATACTGTGTGTTTACTGTGTCACATTATTTTAGAATGCGCACACAGCGCTTGCCATATATCTAGCTAGATGTCTAGATGTACAGTGCGGTGCATACAATGGTACTACGTACGCGCAAGCTGCATATATCGAAGCAGCAGCAAATCTAGACATGAGCATGTACAGCAGGTACGCGCTATGTAATCAATGCAGGAGGAACAGGCAATTAACAAGGGATCTGCTAGCTACACAAAATGCATAGTTGATGCATATACATGTATTGTCGCCCAGTATCAAGCTAGGCGAAATTACAGGGACGTTTCACACACGTGTGTCGTGCCAGATATAAACGACACAATGCAACACCTGGCTTGAACCCCCTTTCTCACGTGTGCGCTATACTCGGTACGTGCACTTGTGTGTTGTTACAGTGTGGCGCTGCGACACACATGTCTAGATGTGCATCGCACAGCTACATAAGAATGACCATTGAACAAATTTAATTGATTAATTACACCCGTCTTACACATATATCTAGATATGAGACGCGGATGTGTAATGAACAAATTAAAATTTTTCAATGAGACACAGTTTGACGTACATGAAACGATCTGAAATGCCGCTGCATCAGAATATATATATCAGAATGCATGGACGACAAGGAATCTATCACATGTTGCGTATTACATGTGTTTCTATGTCTAACTAGCTAGTCTTGCAATGCTGTCGCGCAACTGTCAGAGACTAAGTATATATAAATATATACGTGTCTTACAACCGCGAGGCGCGCCCGTCCATATGTGTACATGCATGCAACATATGCTGCGTAGTATAGCTAGATAGAGCCTATGAGCCGCCATAGTGGTTCAGTTTGGGATGCATCGATCATCCCAAACTCTGAAAAGCCTACGCGCAATCACACTTGAATAATCACTATAATCTCCATAATAGACACAGCAATATGATATATATATATATATATATATATATATTATATTTTACATATTGCATGTCTATCATCTCCACTTACAACAATCATAAGGAAGATACAACTTTTGTAGCATACTCGGTGAATTGATCAACAGACTTTTCAAGATCCTAATGAATACGCGATTATAGATTTAGCTTCAACAATCCAACATTTACAGAAAGCGTCAGCCAAAACTATGGAAAACAATGATAGTGGTATAGACTTGCAGTGGATTCTGAAATCTTCTAAATTTTAGTGATGGTTGTGAGGGGAAGTGCCAAGGACATCTATTGTTATTTTTGTCATGCGTATACGTTTTGCATAAAAAGAATCATCGAAGATGTTTTTGTGCTGTTTTGCCATTGTGAATAAATAGTACACTGAGAGACTGTTTGAGAGCCGTTAGGTCATCATTCGTTATGTCAGACCGCCCATACCTTTCGTATAAAATGGGATATTCAAAACTACTAACATGAACCCCAATACCTTACCAATAGTGGCTTGATGCTATGCTGCTTTTTATGCGTTTGTTTTGCGCGTAAACTGTTTGTGTTGGTTATATGAATCTCCTCCTCTCTTATATAAGTCTATGGAAATTTAGAAGAAAGTGTGAGTGGATATTACGAGAGAAAGTTTATGTCTCTATCGAGTATCTCCAATGCATCCTCAACCACATTGTATCGTCGCTATGCCAACAATAGCAACAAAACATGCTTATAATGTTAATATCAAAGCACGTACCACCATTGAAAACTTTTAGACAACCGCAGTCAACATGGTTAAAAAAATATTTCGCAATCGTGCACAGATTAATATGGATAATGGATGATGATCTTTCTTAGAAGAGTGGTGTGTGTGTGTGTGTGTGTGTGTGTGTGTGTGATGCTTCTCACTTGTAGATTGTATCCCAGAGCGGAGTTCTTTTGTGCGACTGCATACGGCAAGTAGTACCTACCATATGCAACCCGAGGATGATGATCTCACAACAGAGATAGCTACTATGTCGAAATTGCTGTAATTCCTACACTAAATGGTGTTTCTACTGTTCTTTCTCTCTTAACATCTTTGTCTCTCTTTCTGCCCCTCCCCCCCTCTCCCCCCTCAAAGGTTGTTCAATATAATTTGAGGGAAGCTAGAATTAGTATTCATTCTCTTACATGGATTGTCGCATTTCATCGAATCCTGCTCGTTATCAATAGCATAAGTAGCAGTAATCATAGTTAAAAAGTAGTTGTAGGACATAATATCATGTGTCCGTAATTAGAGCTTCAGTTGGTAGGTGTACGACAAAAGAACAAACAAATAATTGATGTAAGTACAAACTATATCAAAAGCATTAACACAGACCATCTTGGACCAGGGAGACGTCCTGCGCACGGATAACCACATCATCTCATAAGTAAAATGCATGTGATATTTCTCAATACATCTAAAACCCTAACCCTACAAGATGGAGGAACTAATGGAAAAACGGCTCGCCAGAAGCATGGGGTGTTGTTGTTGTTGTTTCATTCTTCCTGTGTTAAAGTGACTACCATGCGTCGAAACTCTGCCTGCATCTGCGACACCTAAGATGGTGAAAGGACAAGCCATAAGGCGACATTTCCAGTCAAAGCACAAATAGGATGACAGCACTTATAATACCGTGTCTTTGAGAACGGCTCGTCGGAAGAAATTCTTTAAATCATCGAAGGACTGATCTTTGAGAGTATATATAATCGCTAAATACCGTGATGGTGATAACGAGGCTTTCGAGGGTGGAGCAGTTGCAAGTCCAGACCTAAGGCATACATGAAGGAATTCGATACAAGATGAACACAAGGGCAATACAAATCAACCAACGGTAAGCTTTTAAAAACAACCCGCGAATCCTATCCTACTAAGAACCGCGGCTAAAACAATAATAACCACAACAACTAAAACGACAACGACAACCGTAACCATCGTTCGTACTTTTTCTTTGCACGAAATTCTTGCCAAGCGAGATCAGCCTGTGTTTGAAGAGTGCAAGTATTTTCTATAAGTCTAGTAAATAGTGGTTAGTTATGTAAAATAGCATAGTTAGAGAAAAGAATGAACACAGATTGGTAGCAAGCCGGCATCCTTATTATTTGTTGGGTTTCTAATCACTTGCACAGTTTCATCAGGCCCGAAGTCTCGATCCAAGTTTGGCAATGTGATATCTTCCCCGTAGACAACCTTGAGAAGATAGAAATCAACCATTTTCGAGACGAGCCGTCAATTAGGAAGATATATATCTTTTTGATTGTATTCAGCCTTAGAGTAAGTACAACTTTTACCTTTGCAGTAGAAGCAGCAGGATTGGTCAGAAGTCCGATTATTAAAGCAGTTGCAACGGTTTTCTGTACTGTCCCAACCAACTCTCTGAATGACAAACAGTAAGTGAGTATGCCTTATCATTTGTGTTGTTTTGCTTGAATGTATGTATTTGCGCACCGACGCCTCCAGCCTTTGAGTCCATTCGGTTGGCTTATTCCATCGTGTTTAAGCGATGACAATAATGATGATAATGATGGTGAAGACGGTGAGCTGCCGCCTTTGTGTTTGTTCTCAACTATATGATTAGAGGCTGCTTTAATAGCCAATGACTGCGACGGAGACCGAGGAAGGAACAAAGGGCGACTTCGAGTGTTGGCGTAAGAAGAGATTCTCACCATTGATGAGGAAGAAGTGGTCGACGTGGGCATATTGATGATAATTGCTACAGTCATCAAAGTCGCCGTTGTCCTCGTCTTCATCGAAGTCATGGTGCACTTGCCACGATGATAGATGGTGCTCACGTGCCTCTCGAATTGATTAGATAATCCTCCTAGTAACGTTCTCTTTCCTGACGCAAGTTACCTTTCGAGGAGAGGCTAGGATGATGAGGGAGGAATGGGGGAGGATGGAAAGTAGGGTTCGTGCAATGGATCCACCCGTGCTTTCGGCCTGTCGACGTTTGACAAAAATATTTAAATCAAACAAGGGGAAAATATCCTTGATTTTTTCCTTGCGACATGAAAAGAGTACCTTATGCTCAAAACATAAGCCCATTTAATCCTACGACATGCGTTCTTTCATGTCGTCCGTACTCATTTCCAGAGTCATCATCGAACAGTTGTCGAAGGACAAAAGGAGAGCAGGACAAACTTGTTTGTGTAGTGTTAAAAGATATCGAGAGCCCCTTGCCGACTGCACAAGAATAGAGAAGGTAGAAGAAGCATCATTTGAGTAAGACTCTTAGATTCCACCCGTGTGTGGGACCAGCTCCCTTGTAACGTTGAAAGCAGGATTGAATTGATGTATGTATAAAGCACCCGTTTAACACAATTTACGTGCTTAACTAGGACGAGATATCACAACTAGTATGTATTACATGTAGGTGATGGTGTGAAAGAAAGAGGAGAGAGAGAGAGAGAGAGAGAGAGAGAGAGAGAGAGAGAGAGAGAGAGAGAGAGAGAGAGAGAGAGAGAGAGACTAGTCATAATTTGGTGTTTATTTTGATATCACAATTAGTTCCCACAAAATCTAGCTCCCTCCCAATTCCATGGCTGAAACGAAACTCTCACCGGACCAGGTCTTAAAGCACATGGATAAGGGGTGTAATTGTAATTGTAATTACAGTTTGATATTCATTCTTTTCTATCTACAACACTGTGGCTACACAGATTGTTGTCACCAGAATAATTTTATATAGCTTAGTCCACGTATTATTTTCCCAATATGAGATTTTGACGTGGAAATTTGTGAATCATCTGCGAACATACACATAAATATCGAATCTGGAATACACCCACACTGGATTTACTCTTGTACTTGTTGCTTCTCTCACATTCTATTCCGTTTGGTGCAATGAAGCATTCTCTAAATTTATACTGACCACAGGTATCCGAATTTAAAGAAGCTTTCTCGCTCTTCGACAAGAACGGAGATGGAGCTATCACACCAAAAGAGGTATATGGAGGAAAGAAGAGAGGGGTTTAGCAGGTTGTTAATTGTTTAGAGCACATTGTGTGCCTTGGTTTCTACATCTTGTTCTGATTAATCTTTAATCCTAAAAGTTGGGAATTGTTATGGACCAGCTTGGGGAAAAGTGCTCGATTGATGACTGTAAGGGGATGATAAAAGAGGTGGGAGCATTAGTCAACTTGAGTCGTTGTTTGGTATTATATTTGATGTTAATGGAATGTTGTGAAGGACTCTAGACAGCAACCTAGCTGATATGTACTGAAGAAGAATATCATCATACTTAGAATTATGCTCATTCTTGATATGTGTTGAACGAAGTGCTCATTATACTGTCTCTGAAACCATGCAATTAAACTTTTCTTTCCCAAATCATCAGGTAGATCAACATGAATCTGGTGATATTGACTTCTCAGATTTTCTAAAAATGATGGATATCGGGGTGAGGCAACTTTTGTATTTGGTTTATTATTAACCTTTCACCAATAACAATGGAAACACTGCTTTATCTTGACTCTAATAATGCGCTAGATATGATTCAAACGATAAGACAGAGATATTGATATGATAAATTACCAATTGAGTACTGGCTTTATGATCATATACCTTGAAATTCAAGATGAGCCACCCAAGTTGTAATATATTTACGGCCAAATCATTCAGAACGGCTCTGTTGGTGATGAGATGAAAATCGCTTTTTCCATTTTCGATAAGGACAAGGATGGGTATGAGTATGATCTTGAATGATGAACATGATAATCACAAGTAGAATAACAACTGAGTGAGTAAAAATACCACTACTCTTTGATTGCTAAAAGATTCATAATGTACTGCAATACTTTGGTACATCAAATTTTCGCGCGCAAACATCTATGTTCCACATATCGTTTACTCAACTCATATCACGCATGTCTACCCTGCGATTCATAACCATTAAACGAAGCTGAGGAGTCTCCTGCGTTTCCCAATGCCTTTCGCCATTAGGAAAATTTCTCCAGACGAGCTCAAAGCTTTGATGACCAGCTTAGGAGAAAAAATTGCCGACGAGGAGATCAAATCCATCATCTCAGTATATCAAACAACCCACCACTAATATATTTATCCACATCTTGGAAGATTAGTATGAGTAAAATACTACCGCTGAATCTTGTTACTTATGAGTCCTTTAATTGGTATTAGATTCATGATAAAGACGGCGATGGAATGATTAGTTTCGAGGTCCAGAGATCCTAATAATGATGCTTTCTTGTTGACTTCGTTTACATTAGAGGACACAGTTGCAGTTAACATCCCATTTTCTATCGGTTGGTTACTTGCAATGATAAAATAAATTTTGTATTTATTCTTTTCAGGAATTTGGAACCATGTTCAAGGGTTAGAATTAAAAAGTGGTTCTTGTCCTCAGAGTGTTTGGTGGATGGAATTCAAATGATCATATACCTAGTACAACATACTTGCACACAATTCTGGCGGCATGCATATGATAGCTCGGTCGAACACACACGTACACATACGTATCCTGTTTATGCTATCTTAATATCTACATCCCGCCTTGATATCTGTGCGCATGCACGTCTAAAATTTTTAGTACTAGAGTACGCCGCATGCAATGACAGGCATCACATCTATACTAGTATAGCATGCACATGAACCACATACAGTAGTGTCTAGCAGATCGGGCATCGCCGACTATAATCGTGTGCATACGCGCTGCACATAAGCTAGATAAGTGACATGGAGGAAAATTATGTACTTGTATATCTGATATGTGATAAACCCAATGTATACATATATTACATGCTGCTGCTGCTATAGACTGCATACGCTACAATTTTATTTTCCATGCGTGCAAATATGTCACGCGCCCGCATTTGAGGTGCTTGCGTATTCGATCACAGCATGCAATTGTCGTCGCATATCTGGTTACATAGACATTATGCTATGTGCGCACAATGGACACAATGATTGTCGTACGTACATGCATATGATCACAAACTCTAGACGATACTATACCCACATGAGGCACGTAGCATGGCCAGTCGTGAGCAGAATGTTCCCACACACTCTACATACGCGGACCAAACATAGAAAGAAAAGGCATGATTACAGCAGGAGAGATACAGCTTCATGTTAAATCGATCAATTGAATAGGTAGTATCCCTATTTTCTTTAAGAAAGATTCATCGCAAAATCACTCATTCTGCTTCGGGCACTAGTCTTCTTTGGGTCTGGTTCTGGCTGATCTGGATTTGGCTTGCTGAGGCGCTCAGATTGATAGTTTGCGTAAAGGTGATATTGATAGATCAAGTTTGGTATTGTAGGTAAAAATACACATGGAGTGACACGGAATAGGCGGTACATAAGTTTAGCGTGTTTTCCCCCTGCGAGAGAGGTTATCAGGATTCTCCTTTTAACGGTTTCTTTTCTTGTCTGAGATGATGTCTCTCTTCGAGAACAGCAAAATACTCCACATTTTGGGACCGGGCGACTTTCGTGAAGAAGTATTCGTGCAGCTTTGGCATACAAAACTAGGACGTCATCTCGTACAGAAGGCGGATCTATCACTACGAAGTCAAAATAATGCTGGTACTCCTTGGGAATATTCTCTGGGTGTTTATAATCGAAGAAAACAAATCCAGGTGCTGTATCGAATTTCTTGTCAAAGTCGAACAACCGACTGGTCCTAGCTAGAGGGGAATCTCCGAGCGAAAAATATAGGCTTGGGGTTGACAGAAAGGCTACTCTTTTTGCGCTATCATTGCATTCCTCAACGATGGCATCAATTGTTGCTTTCGAGTACCAATACTGGTAGAGCTTAATGTCCTCCTTGGTTTGCTTCAGAAATGCATTGTTTTCCACCTTTTGCCCCACGCTAGTTTGTTCACTGATCACTTTCTGGAGTTGATCGGACGAGGGCTGCTGCTTGTTTTTCTTGGTCTCGTCTGCTGACATGATGGCGAACAATGATCGAATGATCAATTCTCTGGATCCTCCTCCTCGTCTTTGTTGTGTCGTCGAATATTGTTGTCGTAAGTTGGATGATTGTTGTTGTTGTTGTAAGATTGTTGTCGAGTGTTGTTGCACGATTGGTAGTGTAGGAGAGATTTCCTGCTGATCAGTTCATGGTTTGCATTAGGAAAAAAATGTAGGTTGATTTTGCCATGCGACACGAGAGCCTGCGCTACGGTGCCCATGAGTAAGGATCGCTGCTTCATTCATTTCAGTGATGCCGAATTCGTGCTTGCTTGAAACAAATTTTCTTCTTCTTCTTCTTCTTGTTCCTTTTTTGATCAATGAGTGCGAAGTTTTTGCAACAGTGCGGAGTTCGATGTTCTGGCGTCAAGCAGCTCCAGAGCTGTCTCCAGTGCCAGAGTGTCCTGGTGACAGCTCTGGAGCTCAGCCGCACCACTGCTCATGGTGACTCTCTCAGCTGCGAGAGGGGCCATTGAAAACACTTTGTTGATTCGTTCACTCAACGCACAATTGGAAACACTTTGTCGTGTTCATCGTTCACTCGTTTCGACGCGCTAGCGCGGGTTTGCCCAGCTTGTTGGCGTCGTTCGCTTGGATCGTGTGCAAGCCAGCAAGGCAGCTGTGCTGTGCGTTTCGATTCGTCCTTGATCGAACGACCAGCCTAGCAGCGTGCACTGTGAGTGATGGTCGTTCTGGCATTGTTGTGGCCACCAAGTTGGCAAGTCCAGAAGTGCCCAAGCTGGCGTCGCGGCGCGTGGGTGACACTCCAGCACAGTGTGAGCTTGGGTGAGTGCGCGCACTTTGCTCTGTTTCCAGTTCTGGTTCCATCGCAACAACGCTAGAACGTTGCATGTGTGCCAACATTGCACTGAGAGCAAGCTGAATCGGAGCGCCCAGAAGTGCAGCAATGCCAGAATGCAGCTAGCAGCTCTTGTGATGCATGCAAGTTGTCCATCTAGCCATCTTCTAGGCTGCAACGTCCAGTGTGCATGAAGTGCTGTGCTGCTGCTGTGCATCGCGTCCACCAGCGACGGTGCTTCTTGTGTGACGTAGCGCGGCTGTCGCACACGCAGGGACTGTGTCATGCAATTAGAAGCACATCCACGCTGAACCAATGATCCTTATCTTTGTCAGCGCAGCAGCTCACGCAAAACTGTGCATCAAAGCGGGGCAATTGCAACGTGCTAGCGTGCTATGATTGCCAACATGGTGCAATTCTCCTCATCCCAGGATTCACATCACTCAATCCTCTAATTGTTAGTGTGTAATGTGTAGCTAGCCAAGAATGACGATCGAGGTAATAATTTTACGAATTTACTAGCTTGGTTTCCAACCTGCAGGACGCCTTCGAAACATCCCGGGTGGGCGTTGCTTAGATTGATTTGAGGAAATAGAGACGTCACCATCAGCTGTAGTCTGTCCAGATCGATCATTTTTATTTTTGTCTTTATTTAGAGAAGAAGCAACATCTGAGTCTTTTCCTCCCCTTGTGGTATGCACTACTTTTCTTGAAGATAGCCTGCTGAGAGAGTTGCCTTTATCTGATATTGTTACCATCTTTTTTTTCTTTCTCCTCTTCGTACTGGAGTCGATGTGTTCTGAAGGTAATCTTACGTTCTGCTGATGTTCCGCAACAAATACAACAAACCAGCACACGTGAATGACATTTATAAGCTCCCCACCCTCCCCCCTACATACAATGCTCTGCACTAAGTTCCTACCGATTGAAAACCAGCGTGAACGTCTCTCAAGTTATTTGTACGTAGACGCTTGTCCTGAGAATTGCTGCTGCCGTCGGTAAGAGGATTGCGAAGAACCTTAATAATTTAAAACAAATAAAACGGGAAAATATTCAAGTGGACTTAGCTTATTTGGAGAAAAGAACAAAGGAGCACATTAAAAATGGAATTGGGTTTTGTAGTCGTCCTTGTGATCGTCAGTGAGAAACATACTAAAGCATCCCCTTCGCGACCAGCAGCCCAGTCCTTTACTCCCTATAATAAACAAAACCATCATCAGTAACATACAAACTACTAGCGACTTTACTAGTGCTTTGCAATCACCACAATTACCGATCGATGTGTGACTATATTCTCTTTGTAGTTCACCATTCCATGGATATCATTCTCACGCAATGACCCCATTTGTCCAGCAGCCTTGTGACGAAAACAGACGAAAGCAAACCAACACCATTTCGATACTAATCATCGTTGCTAAATACGACAATTTCAGAGCGAACAAAGAGGTTAGAGAGAAGTGCAGACAGAAATATATCCAGCAGTACAGCCTCACTATAATAGAGCAAGAGCCATAAACAATATTCGTGGAGATATTTGTTGGAATGTTCGAGGAAGATTACCTTTTTCCTGTTCTCTTCATCGATCACTTCAAAGCTGAATTAGAAACGATACGGTAGTAGTTAGTAGTAACATTATTAGATGTAGATAAATAAGTTTAAGAAAGAGAAAATGTAGTTAATTACAAGTAGTACGTGGACCAGATTCAGATCCGTGTTTTGGTGTGTGTGTATGTGTGTGTGTGTGTGTGTGTGTGTGTGTGTTTGTGTGTGTGCACTCTTCTCTATGTGTGGTGCATACCACTTCCTTCCCCTCCCCTCATCCTTATGTACGCTACACTGCTATCCCTATGTTAACGATCTACTCACTCATCCTTCAGCACTTGAAATAGGTCCGCATTAACCATGCCTAGCTGCTCGTTGATCATCGAGTGAAAATTATGATAAACATGGCGATCAATCGATTGATTGTACATAATTTTCATCTTATATGTCATCACCGTCATCATCATCATCATCATCATCATCATCATCTTGAATGTTTGTTGGGTAGTTCTTTCAATCCTCACAAGCACCTCTGTCTTTGTGAATTGTCCCTCATCGTCCTCCAGGTGCTGCCCAAATTGCTTAATTCGAACCATCCCGTTGCCAATATCCTCCTTCCCATTATGCGTAATCAGTCGAGTGGAATGATATTTGTGTTTTCATATATTTTATTTATGTCCAGGATGGATGCGTTTCAGCATCCTTTTACAGATAATATATTACAGTGTCTTCATCATCGTCATTATTCCCCCTGAGAGCAGCGGAGCCCTCGCCAGACTTTAGCTTTCTAAATAATAGCAAAACCAGGCCACGATGATCGAAATGAATTATCAGTACAACAATCATAGCTTTTTCTCCCCCTCCTCTCATCCTTCCTTCTCCTCCTTATCATTTACTCTTTCTCTCTCTGAACCGATGAGTTGCTACTACGAGGTGCTAGCTAATCTCTGCTCTTAGCGTAAGGGGTATGTCTCACCTTGAATCATCATCATCGTTGCCATCATCGTTACGGAGATATCTCGACTCAGTGTCGGGATAGACATTGTAATCATACACCTCCGCCATTAGTCTCTCCTCCTTCAAAAAAAAAATACCAAATTGAAAATAAGACAACGGCAGATGGTGAATTTGGTTACATGGAGATACACCTACCTCGGTCATTGCTTTGGTGGATGTTGCAGCATAAATCTCCTCTGTTTGATTTTTCCTCTCTGCAGAAGCTCTAAAAGTAGTAGTGAAAGGAGAGCGGTTGCACACGTTTGACATTAACGCACACACACACACACACACACACACACACACAAGTGCGGAAGGTGAAGATATGCGTCACAATGGCCACCAGAGAAGAAATTCCGCATTTGAAAGTAGTAGTTGATCGAAAAACAGCGCGACACCAGCCATATGATCGTCGTCATCATCATCATCATGCTCATCCAGCATTTCAAACTATTACTTGTCGCTGATTTCTTCCGCTTTCCACGTTACTTGCATAATCTTGTGCAGTTATTGATTTGTTAGATTTGAGAGAAGAAGGCAATAGGAGAGAGAATATAGGCAATTTCATCGTGATCATCATCAGGATATAATGTAGATGCTGATGATAACGTGTAGGATGTCACAACAAAACGAGCTAACCCCATCTTTCACAGGATCCGCAGGATTGAGATATTGATATCTGAACAATGCAGCAGTAAGGATGAGAACAAATGGAAGTCCAACTCCCATTCCTCTCTCCGTAGAATAGATAGCTTAAGGACAGAAAAGAGCGAAGGGTCGAGCGAAACTCTTCTTCTTCTTCTTCTTCCATAATAGTAGTTTATCAAAGAAAACAGCTACAATCGCACCGCATAGCATCCTTTGCAAACTCAGCAGAGGTTCGCCAGAAATACTCAATGTAAGCCACACCTGAAGAAAATAGCGATCAAATCGAAGAAGAGAAGAAGAACAGGAAGAAGAAGAAGAGGAAGAAGAATAACGGCTCGATCTTCGGTCATCAGCAATAAAAACAATAGAAAAGCACAAAATTAAAAAAAAAAAAAAAAGATAAGAAAGAAAAAACACAAGTCGTAATGACGAACAGCACAGCACAGCACAGCACAGCACAGCACAGAAGAAGATAATCGGTTACTACCATCTTGTGGAATGACAAGAATCTTCCGAACTGGCCCCCACTCAGAGAACCCATCATGTAGCAACCTTAGTAGTGAGGGGGGGGGAGGGAGGAGGAGGAAGAAGAAGAGTGCAATTAATACAAATAAGATCACCGCCAACAACGCCGCATGTATCCAGCTGGATATTCCCCCTCTCCTCTGTTGCCGTAGTTATACTTATTCTCCTCCTGAATGAGTGTTGTGCTAAGCATATCATCGTGATAGGTACGTTTTCAGCTGATCCAAGTTGTACAAGGTCGCAGCTGCTTTAAATTCCACCTAAGATATCGCCATAACCGTTGTTATCATACACCATCCATCCATCATCATCATCATCATCATCCTCTGGGTGACTTATATCACCATTAGAGTTTTCTGTCCGTCCTCTCTTAGTATGGAGCCTCTTCCCTGGAACAATCACCACGAGAGCAGCAACAAGTTGTTATTGACTTATGCGTAGACGAAGTCGTCCATTCTTATTCATGATGATGCAAACTAGAACACTGGCAAACAAACAACTTGTAGTATTTGTCACCACGTTCCTCCCATATTTTCATTGTTATTAGCATAAGCTTAGGTAGTACCTTCAAATTCTTTCTGTATGCATCTCTGAGATACCCGAAGATATTATGTGTCGTAGGACAATGATACTGGAATAAAAAGAAGGAGGAATCAAAAACAATTAATCAGCGGACGCTATGTGTAGTGACAAAAGAGCAGTAGTACTGCTACTGATGTTACGAAAAGAAGAGATTTGTGAGAAGAGCATCGTCATGAATAACTGCTGTTACTACCTCATCATATTCTGTCGGTACTCTATGAAAGTAACGACAACCTTCACCTTCCTGAGAAATATGAAAGTATTTTCAAAATACCATTCTCCTTTTGGTGATAAGAATACTAGAATTTGTCAGGAGAAGAAGCAACCAGTGGACACACACACACACACACACACACATCACATCACATCGAAGCAAATGCTGGTAGTGTCACCTTGCACATTCCTTTTGCAAAGAAAAAGCACAAAAACCTTCGACATATCATCAATAATCCCAATTAGGTGAATCTGCTGCCAGCATTAGAGATAAAAAATCCAAATTCAAAGAAACTGCTGCTACATTGGTATATAATGTGATAAAATGCTGCTCATTAGACAGAATATAGGAAAAACTAACACTTCAGAACACTTGTTGATGAACTGAAGTATTAGTAGCACTTAAGAACACTTGTTAATGAACTGAAGTAGTAGTAGTAGTAGTAGTAGTAGTAGTAGTAAGGAGTATCACACAACACAACCCACCCTTACCCTTACCCTTACCCTTGTGGGGGTCCAACTAGGCCAAGTAAATCCGCTTTGGTATACCCGACGTCTCGATCAGGGACGCATCCTGTACGATCGACAATTACACGGTATTAGTCATAAAGATAGAATAAACCATGATTTTGATTTTGTCGTGGTTCCTACTTGTGCGTGCAGCCTCTCTTGTTGGCCCTTGCTCTGAGTAATATTCTCGACAATGTGACATCTTGTCGTGCCTACCACAAACAACACATCGCTGCTCAGATATGCGGAGATATGGGGGAATCATCATCCTTGCTTTCCCACCAAATGTTGTAAACGCCAGGGACATCGTCCATCATCTTGTGCTGCAAAAATAAGAATCAATTCTGCATGAGGGATTTAAGTATGTTTATATTCCTGAGTGTTAATTCAATATCATACTCTGATGTCCTCCATGTCCCCTTCAATTTGCTTGTTAGCTGGTTGTTGAGGGCTCCTTGGAGCGGGAGCATCGGGTCTGCGACAAACAAGAGAGATAACAGATAGAAAGGCGGGAGTGCAAATAAGAGCGATAAGTAATGCACAACTAGATCCAGATGCGGCAACCTAGCACAGGTGATGCCCCGTAGGTCCACTGGTTTGTTGAAGTGAGTCACATGTGGGTTCGAATCTCGAAGTCTCACCTCTGAAGTGTAAAATAAGGTAAGTCAGTATCGGCCTAAGTACGCTGATTTACCTACTTACCTCTGTAAGAAGGGGAAAGGAGACAGAACAGGATGGCCACAACGGCGGAGTAGAAAGGTAGGCACCATCTAGTAAATCTCTTTCTCCTCAGCTTTTGATCGATCAGATATTTCATCGGCCGCTGAGGCAATGTTGGTGCGCTGGGACGAAACTCCAGCCAACAAAGGTGCTGTTCTTGGCCGCCATGCAAATTCCAGATGTTGTTATTATTGTTGTTAGAATTATTCACAGTAGTCTAATATTTTATGATACTTTCATGATGATAATCGAACATTTTCATTATCCTCTGAAAAGGGATTGTCGCAGACAATAAATAGCCTTGAAATAGCCTACCAAATTCATCGATTCGTAGAGGCAGCGCTGTGCTCGAAAAAAAAAGGCACAATGGCTTCAGCGCATCCCGAGCCTCAAGGACCCATTACTAAGATCCTTCGAACTCCAGAGGTTGTGCAGATGGAACTCAAATTTATAACTGATTGAAGTGGCTTGAAACAATAATATTTACAGAGTTGCTTTGACGTGATTCCGAAGACAGTTTTCCCATTCGCACCACATTACGTCAACAGTGATGTCCATGGGAATTTGCGCATCCATTTTCTCGATGAAGGCAACAATCCAGGAGTCAAGGTAAAACATTCTTCCCAAAAATTTTAAAATCTGTGCGTTGTCTCTATCTGTGCATAGTAGTTCCATTTCGTTTGCTGTATGGTCGCCAGGAAACAATTCTCTGCATGCACGGAGAGCCTTCCTGGTGCTTTCTGTATCGTCACATGATACCAGGATTGGTGCGTGCGGGATATCGTGTTGGTACGTATTACAATTTGAGTAGACAAGAAGTTACCTTTAAGTATTTATGTTTCTCTATTTGTGCCGATCAATTCCAAGCGGCTTATTCATTCATTCTTGTTCGAACCACTTAGTTTGTCCAGATCTTCCTGGATTTGGAAAATCGGACAAACCTTCTCTAAAATCTGATTATTCTTATGAGCGTTGGGTATCTCCCCACTCCCTGCAATGTTCACCGCTGTAGCTTGTGTCCTTTTTTGTTGGGATTTTAGATGCAGGTTTGACGTTTTTATGCTCAGAATAATCACGAAACCTTTATCACCTACCATAGGTTGATTGGATGTGCGATTTCGTCGTCAAGTGCAAGCTAGATAATGTTACCCTATTCGCTCAAGATTGGGGTGGCCTGGTGGGGCTACGGGTTGCAGCACGTCTTCCTGAAAGGTTTGCCCGTATTTGCATCTCAAACACTGGCCTTCCGGTAGGAAACTTGAGGGCCGAAGGAAAGAAGAAGGCTTTACCAAAAGCTTTTTTACGGTGGGCTACTCAGACTTCTCAGAAGCTCCCCAAATGGAGCCTTCTTTTCAAATTCGCTGTGCGTAATAGAAGTCTGAGCAAGGGAGAACTTGACGCATATGACGCGCCATTTCCAGAGGAAGCTTACAAAGCTGCTTCAAGGATCGCTCCGCAACTCGTTCCAATCACAGATATGCACTGCAGTGTTGAAGAAAATAGAGGAGCACTGCGAAGAATTTTTGCCAACTGGAAGAAGCCTTTCTTGACTCTTTTTGGAGACAGCGATCCTAGTAATATGTTTCTTTAGTATTAATATGAATACGCCAACACAGGATTTTTTGTGCAGTTACAAAGGGGGGTGAAAAGGTTTGGCAGAAGCTTGTACCTGGAGCCAGGGGGCAACGTCATTGTCTCATAAAGGTTCATCTACCAGTACATTATCGATTTTATATTGAAGTTGATCCTCATTTTTTCCAGAACGGAGGGCATTTTATTCAAGAGGATGCTCCCAACGAGTTGGTTAAGCGCATCATCAAATTCACTGTAGACAACCCATTAGCAGCCAAAAAAATATCTGGAAACCCTAGGGCAATGTTGTAGCGTACATGCGATGCGAATATGAACCATTTAACCTATGTCATTGTAGTCCTCCAAGTATGAATCGAGAAATAATCAAGCAAAATTCTATAAAATTTCATCATTGCGTTCGAATCAGCGTGCAGCCGCGCCTGAATATTGTCCACTCATTGGTGCCGTTTAAAGCTCCATCTAGCTATGCCGAGGGCACATGCTAGCTAGCATGTAGGGTTTTGCATGACATGATGCGCGATGTACATGCAGACGGCTGGCTCCGATGATGTCTAGACGACGATAGCATGCGTGATGCCTACACACAGAAGCCCAGGCGCATCCCGTACCTTGTGATGCTACGTACACGTGTGATGATTTAAATTCTAGACAAACATGCACAAAACCAAACAAATCTAGAACTTTGCAATTAAGATCTCTGTGAGTGCAATCCATCTTCGACCCCAGCAGGCATCATCAAGGCAACGGGTTTTGCACCCTCAGACATCAATTCTATCCGTGTCATGATTTCTTCCTCTTCGCTCCCGGAAACCTTCGAATATTCGCAGATGACGCACCTTTCGGACGGAATCGTATACGCACCTTCTTTAAAGTACTAGATGTTTCACTGCTATTTGATTGATTGTTTGAATTGGCAAAAGACTTTGGTATATCTTCGGTCTTATTGAATTCCTGAAACCATACATTTGTTCCCTCATTATGTGAAAAGATAGTATCGATACAGACAACATTCACTACCTGATTTTTCTTAGCCTCAGAAACGGAACTTCCTACATTTTTGTCCACTTGCGGTTTAGAATGAGGGTTTGAATTAGTCTTCAGGGATTTCTTTTCTACTATCGACTGCTCCTGAAGTATTGAAGCTTTTATTGCTTGCTCTTCTTGCTTTTTTGCTTTTCCCTCCAGTAATTTCTTTCAAAATAATAATTGGATAAAAAAATAAGGGAACTCTCTATGGAATCAGGACAACTTAATTAATATTTATTTATATCTTGACAACAGGGATGGATTGCAGAAATAAAATAATCCTTTGTCGCTTAGAGTATTTGAAATGACTTTTTGCACACCTGTCGTTCATTCTCCAAGGCTTTTTTCGATTTAATCCTCTTGCGCCCCTTGAATTTTTTCCAATCAATATTTGGGAGAATAGTTCTCAACACCGCCTAATAGTGATGGATGACAAGTGTTTTCTGCTTTGAACGTCAATTATTACCCAATCCGATACTACCTCAACATCCGATCCATAAGCCCTTACGAGCGACCAGAATACTCTATTGTTGCAATATTTTGTGAAAATATTTCACTGGTTCCTGTAATCAATCCTAATCTGGATACTAATGCTTACCTAGGGGAGCAACGAGCCATGTGATAAGGCCTCAGGAGATCCTCTCCCCCATTTACCACCACCTTGATGATGAAAAAGGTCAATTTACGACTTATCGAATCATCCTCAATGAATTGAACGAAACCATGGAAGGTGTTCTAATGAAGACTACAAATCATCTCTATATTAGCTCGCTATTACCTGAAGCAATATTGCCTTCAGAAGGGGCTTAGGGATTATATCAATCTCCTCCTTATTGTACATATCAAATTGTCGTTTAATTTGGGGTTATTTCTCTCTAAATGAACTACCACCTTGTATTTCTTCTTGGATATATCATGGAATGTTACGGCTTTGTATTCATACAAAACACATTCGAGAGTTAGTAGAGAGGGAGAGGAATATAACGTTAAAGAGAGAGAGGGAGAGAACGAGTATGGCGTAATTACTCATCCTGTGTGGCGAGCCTTCGCTTAATCGGTAAATATTAGCATCCTGAGTCAGTAAAAATCTGTCAGTATTCCCATCGATTTTGAAGTAAGAAGTTACAGTGGAACCTCAAATGAGTAAGAATGTGCTAACGCAGAGTGGAGACGGGCATTTCCCTTACTTATAGCTTGTGCTCCTTTGAGCCTGCAGAAACATTCCATTTCGTTAGAAAATCAAAATGTAAGCCACAATTGTAGGTTTCCTCCATAAGATACGAATAGCACCCTTCGCTCAAAGCCGCAGAAAGGTATCTTGAGGCTGGATCCCCGTCCGCAGCACGTGCCAGCCCTTCTCCAAAATCACCAAGGCATCTAAATGGGGAGCAGGCGTTCAGAAGAAAGATATTGAGTAGCCTGTGGGAAAAATTCGTTATTGGATTAGTGCTTCTAGACGACTTGTCCAATGCATTCTGGCTTTCGGCAGTGAAGATATTTTTTCTACGTGCCGTTCTTGTCTTTTTTTTTGAAGAAGAAGAAGAGGGAGGAGTTTGTCTTGTCTTTTTCTTCGAAGAGGAGGGAGTCTGTCTTGTCTTATTCGCAGACGCCTTCCTCTTGCGCACCGGTGTAGTTGTTTGGAATGACTGCCCATTCTTCACCACTATTAAAGTCTCCTAGAAATTCAGGAAGAGGTAATCAAGGGGAAAGGCACCGATTGCTGTCGCAAGAGATTGAAAAGCACCTTGTCACGGAGCACGTTCTTAATCTGAAAAGAGGGGATCAAATGAGCTAACGAAAAAAGATTAATATTGTTTCAAACCGTGTCAGAATCATTTGGAAGAACGGTCGAGAGGCTCTTTGGCGGGAACCCAAACTTCACTTCCTAAAGATGAACGCAATAAGAACAATCGTTGGACGGTCGAAGAGGTCTTACAATGACGTTCGACGAGTCCCCCAATAAAGTTCGAACTTCTTTAAGAAAATGTGCTTTCGAACAATCTTCAGGGATTCCTGTGAGGTTCTGGCTAAAACCACGAATTCGGAAGGTGAGGATCCCGGAATTAGAAGAAGAACTCATTCGGCCACACACAGCGAACGATCGATCCTTTTCCTTTTCGCGAGCTTTCAGACATAATCGAAATTCTTCCGATATTCAGAAGTGCCATGAACGCAATTCATTAATTTCAATATAATCTCTGACATGTTGTCGTTAGGAATAAACATATGTGGGTAATGCAAAACTGGCATTGTCTCGTGTTTTCCGGAAGTATTAAATCATTGAGATCTCAGCTTTCCGAAGGAACTACTCGTATTGAACAGAACGAAGCAACGATAACGTGTCCTCCACAACAGAGAACGGAGCACTTACACTCTAATCTGCCCGGCCGGATCTCTACTTCATGTGGTTTCAAGAACGCCCAGCTCCTTGGAAAGTGGCGCTTCTGGGAACTGCCCTATTCGCATGGGGGACACTTCCACATAGAATGTTCAGAACTATTGCGAAGTTCCATGGGTAGGAAACTAGATATACAGGCCAATGAATGCGTAGATAAGCTAATAATTCTTGTCGGGCAGGTCTACGCTACGCTATGAGGTCCCGCCGCTTTGGTTCGGCCCGCTCATTGGATTAGGGTTCGTTTGCACTAACATCTGTCATTTCGGATGTTCCTCATTTTCATTTATTCGATTTTTGTTCCTAGAGCGGCAATTGCTTTAAATCAAGAAAGTGCTGCTAAAAAATTTGCAAGAGAATCGGATCGTAAACTGAAAGAAAAAGATGAAAGATGTGGGCGATCTTGAGAACAATGTCATTGGAAGATGAGATGCAAATTGAAGTCAGGGAGGGATAGATCGAACACGGATGGAAGTCCTCGACTCACGAAGTGCACTGACCATCAAAGTCAAAGGATGGAAACATGTTAGTAGCACTCGCTCATTCATATGACAACTATAGACAACATCAAACGCGTGACAACAATTGTCATGATCCAAAACCTCTGTCTAGCTGTGCTATGATGTGCAAGCTGATGTTTTCGGAAGAGTGGTCAACACAACGTCGGTGCAGCGTTTCGAGCGCTCGTTCATTGCAGGCATGCTAGCATGTGTTGCATCAGGGTGTAACAAGTTGGCCGCACGTACGTCGGTGCGTCGTGTTCCATGCCCATTGGCTAGCTTGGCGGCCGGCGACATTCGCTTGTGCGGATCTGCACACAAAGCTGCTGATTTTCATTTCAGTGCAGCTGTCACTGGTCTGAAACAAACTCACAACGAAACTTTGCAACCCACGTGCCTGCTCCACATTCCAGCATTGCTGAGCTGATCGAGTGATCACGAATGTGAGCGTCATCATTGAAAGCTCACCACTCGCAGCGCCGATTGTGTGCGATCGCACGAACGGCCAATGACTTGTCAGGCATGTGACGTCGCATGACACAAAGAGCTAGAGAGCAGCAGTGGTGCAGGTGGGCTCGCTGTTGTGTTGGACGACCACAATGATGGACAGCTGGACTTTGCCAGTTTGGCCACGCGCACAGGCGTGCGATCGATGCGTGCTGTGCTGCAAACCACGGACCGTCATCTTTCACTTCGTGACTGTTGTGCTCCACTGGTCCAGCTTGCAAGCCAGCCAGTGCTGCACCTTCGGCTGTGCGCGTGTGCACTTCACGTGCGACACGCACGCATCGAAACACGAGTGAACGAGTGAATTGTTGCGTCATTGCAAACAACAAATCGCCGGCCCGGTGGCAATGACAAGAAAGAAAGAAAGAAGGAAAGAAGCGTTTTCATCGCAGCAGTTGAAAGGATCACGAGACACGCTGACTCATCCAACTGAACGAATGTGTGTAGCGCGTACCACTACGCGGGCACAAGTCACGTGCGACAACAAAGGGGTTGTCGCGGATATAGAATATAGATAACGTAGATATTAATACAGCATAGGCACGTGGGTTCCGGCGGGACTCATGGCAGCACACCGGAAGTGTGCTGCCCCACGTGCGGCGGCATTCGCGAAAGCTTCGCGAATGATTACGCAGTGCACGATTTAATAAAAATATAATCTTTAATAAAAATAAACACAACTCTTCAAAAGGAAGCAAACGTGCCTTTCCCCCCCCCTGCCTACTTGTGCACGTAGCGCCTCGGCCTGTGAACACCTTACGCGCAACAACCTTTGGCTTCCACACACGGGAAACGATTTGACTAACAATGTCACAGCAGCTAGAAGAACAGCAGGACTTTGGCTCGCAGGCCGTGCAAGGGCACGAGCAGAAACAGGAAAGGAAGGGCGATACGGACGCTAAGGAAGGAGGAGGAACACCTCCACAGGCACCGCCGGGACCAGCACCCGGGATTAAGAAAGCAGATGCAGCAGCAGAGGCACTGGAGAACTTCTACGAGGCGGACGACGAGGACGTGGCCGCCGAAAGCAAGAAGGTCGTAATGGCATTACGAGCCTTGCGACCCAGGGCGAGCAACTACGCCAAACTGAAAGTATCGATAGAATACAAGTATCAGACACATGATGTTTGGGCAGCTATCATGCAGGACATCATGGATTACGAAGCAGACTTACCTCCAGAGTGGGCAGCTTTGTTTAGGAACGACGGGGGTCTGGGCGCCTCGCGGGGGACGACCCAGAGCACCGTCAAGCAGCAGCAGCCGGTACAGCGGAACACCCAGTTCATGTCTGTTAAAACAGCACCGGTTATGATAACGAAATACAACGGGAAAAGAGGTGAGGCAAGGAGGTGGTGGAAGAACGCTAGGAGTATACTCTGCGACTTTACCCCTAACCCCACCGAAAACGACAAGCTCAAATGGCTAGCTATAATAAAGCAAGCCATGGACCTTTACGAGACAGGCAGGACCCGGATCAGGCAGCTAGAGAAAATACACACTACAGTTAGTGGGCTACGAGACGTTGAGGCGATAATGAAGGCTTTTGTAAATGAACAGGATGCTAACTCCCTACCCCAGGCTATTAGAAAATACAGAGCAATGATGCAGCATGAGAGAGAACCTGTTAGAGACTTTGCCACGCGCTTCCAGGATATGATCGACGAACTACATGATTTTAATTACAACACAGGTGATGATCAGGCAAGGTTTGAAGAGTTCAAGTTAAAGATAAAGGAATCCACTTACGTTACGGAGAAAGGCTACACCACGATGGAGGCAGCAGTGCAGGCTATATCCCTACGCGAGCAGGAGCAGGACCGCAAGTTTACCAGCCCTAAGGTACCTGGCATAGGAAACATTAACGCTATTAAGCCGCAGCGAGACTGGTACAAGGACAGGGAAGGTAACCGACGTTGCGGATACTGCTCACGTAAAGGGAAACACACCGCTAAAGACTGCAGAGACAGGAAAGAAGGACGACCCAGGATGACGATCAGGCAGCTCAACGAACACTACGAGAAGTTAAAGAGAAAGAAAGGCAGAGGACAAGGATATAACAACAGCAAATGGCAAGGCAGCAACAACGGGAAGAACAATAAATATAAGAACAAAAAGCAGAACAGTATCAATGCTATACAGCAGCAGATAAACGGAATATTAGATCACCTTAAGCAGGCGCCGACGAAGACAGCAGTACCAGCAACGCAGGACCAAGACAAGCCCATGACCCTAGACGACATAAAGAACTTAGGAGTATGCAACATTAATGACGAAGACGCTAACAGGACTATCAAAGTTGCTATGACCAAGGTTAAAGTTAAAGACAGCTACGGAGACTACAAGAAACTACCTGCCCTTTGGGATAGTGGCAGCATGCCGAAGTCCTTCATAAGCCTAAGCACAGTAAGAAGGTTAGGACTATTGGATCAAGTGACTAAGAAAGAACGTAAATATGCTCAAGCAGACGGAAGCTCTTCCATGAAGACCGTCGGTGAGCTAATGCTAAAGCTACAGATACCTGGCAGCGACGCGGAGACCCAAATCAAGACCCGAGTAGCCATGACTTTATCCATGGAACTACTCCTCGGACAGGATGCCCTAGAAAAATTAGGGGGGATCATATCATTCTACAATCACAAGATATACTTTGCTAAGTTGCCAAAGAAGTCAGGCAGGACCATCAGCCAGAACATGATACGGCTTGACGAGTGGACCTCTGAGTCAAGCGTTAATGCGTTAGAGTTTATGGACCTAGCGGACAACAAGCTACCTACACCTACCGAGCTACGGAAGAAGAACCCCGGCAAGACCATCCGACAGATAACGGAGCTACTGGACAAGACCCCCCCAGCTGATGATTGGGATATCGACAAAGGCAAAAAGTACATTAATAAAATATTAAACGAGAAGTACTCTGACATCACCAAGCCGACGACGAAGCCCTCCAGCAAGCTTACCCCAGTAAAGATCGAGCTAAAGAAGGGATACGAAGAGTGCATCATCAATGACCCAGAACATAGGCGACCGGAAGCGGACTGGGAAAAGATAGAGTGGCAGATCAATGAATGGGCAAAGGAAGGGAAGATAGAGCCAAGCAACTCACCATGGAACGTGAGACATGTGCTAGCTAAGAAACCTACTTACCCTTTCTTCCGCCTGGCGCACAACTTCATCCGCCACAACCGAGTAATAAAGAGGATCCAGACACCTACACCAAGGATAGATGACGTTATTGAACACGTCATAGGATACAAATACTACTCTTCCCTAGATAAAAATGAATCATACATGCAGACACCCATCCACAAAACCTCCCGCCCCATTACCGCGTTCTCCAGCAGGCACAGGAAGTGGCACTTCGTCGTATTCCCTTACGGCCTAAGCATATCAGGGGATGCGTTCAGTAGTCAGAACTACAGGGCATACACACATGATGGGATGGCGTCTGTGTTGTGGGTGTTTGTGTTTGTGTATGTGGATGATGACATAATATGTACCAACACAGTCGTCGCTCAGATCTTCCTCCTGGAAAATATATTTATTAGGTTTGCACACTTCGGTTTTACTATTAGACTGCAGAAGTGTACATTCCTAGCTACAAGAATCAAGTGGTGTGGATATTACCTGGAGCAAGGCCGCATCACCCCAAACCCCGAGAAAGTAGCAGCACTACAGCAAGCCCCTAAACCTAAGAATGCAAAGGAGTTAAAGTCATTCTTGCAGACTGCAGCTTGGATACTACGTAGGTTCTCCCCTACCTACGCTAGGACTGCAGCTGCTTTTACTACTGCTTACCGGAAGGAGAACTCTGTAGGCCTCAGCTTCGCTAAGGTGTGGGCCAAGGCTGGCCTTGATGCCCACTTCGATAACCTAATAAAGTTATGCAGCAACACCCTATTGAATGCTAAGCTAGACACTACTAGACCAGCTACCCTATGGACAGACTGGTCTAAGCTAGGTATGGCTGCTGTACTTACCCAAGACCAGCAGATCATACGGGTGTGGGGCAGGGCCTGCACAGCAGCTGAGGCCAAGTACAGCCCTACAAAAGGAGAGTATAAAGCCATGACTGAGGCGCAGAGGAAACTAAGATACTACCTGCTGTCGGTGCCCAGCTTCACCTTAATGACTGACCACAAGCCCCTCCTAGGCATCGACCGCAAGCTCGAAGCGCCTAACGATGAGTATGCAGCTATGAGGGCGGACACGGAAGAGTTTAGGGACAAGAGGACAGTGGTCTACGCACCAGGAGACAAGCAGCTTGCTGACTATTTCAGCAGGCTGTTCGAAAAGAAAGTCCCTACCCAGGTCACCCCTATGGTTAACGCGATTACCTTCGAGGACGGCGACTTCCTGCCTGAGCCAGAGGAGCTCCAGCACCTTCAAGAACACCTGGATAAATACAAACACAAGCATGAGGTACTTAGTGATAGGATATATGTATACACTAATAATGTTAGGCGTACCTACGTGCCACGGCGGACCAGGGGAGCCCTTCTCTTTACCGCCCATGGACCTGCACACGTAGGAGAAAACCATATCACTGCTCTACTCTACCATTACTACTGGCCCTACAAGCTAAAAGAGATAAGGACATACCTGCGTGGCTGCAGGTGCTCCAGCTTGAAGGCGGCAGGCGTCGCCACCAAGGAGTCCAGCAAGAGCCGTGCATCTAAGAAAATCAAAGCAAGGAACTTCTTAGATATCGTGCAAATTGATGTTTATAAGTACGATGGCTATCACTACCTTACCTTCGTTGATGTGGCCACTGGAAAGTGCTGGGTTAAAAAGATTATCAAGGTCAACGTTGCTAAGAAGAACAAAGGCTTATATAAGCAGAGGCTTACTAACTGCTACCGTACCTGGGAGTCTGAGCTCCAGGCTATCCCTGATGAAGTTAGCATAAACAAGATACCAAAGAAGTTACATGTGGATAATGAGACCTCTCTTCTACAGCTACCACACCCTAATATTGATGCCTCACCTGTATACTATGCCCAGTCCAACTCCAAGGTAGAGCGACTCCACCGCACCTTGGCCAACCTAAGCAGGATAAATAGCACCACACCAGACAAGATACAAGGGTTAGTAAACGACACCTTCACGTCTGGGGGAGGTATCAAGGATAAGGAGAGGGAAGAAGGCGACGACAACGACGACGATACCGAGAGCGAAGACGAGAAGGTCCCGTACGATGGCCGAGTTCTAAAGGAAGGACAGTATGTTAGGGCCAAGGTAAATCTGAGATCGAGAAATAAACAAGACCCCTTCTGGGGTGGCGTTGCAAAGGTTACCGAGAGGAAGGGGAGGAAGCAGTACTACATCTATGATGGGAACAGGGTCACCTTGCGCCACATCAGTCACCTAAAGAATTATGATATCGGTGAGAAGCTCCTAGAGGATGTTAAAGTAAACCCTACTGTGTGGGAGCGAGCAATGCCTTGTTTAGGACCCCGACCTAAGTTCGATGTGGAATATGGAAACAATAAGGTCAGGGTGAACGACGATTGGCGCATGAAGATTGTCTATCTAGGCTACCCTGGATTACGAAATATGGAGAGGGTAGCTATGAAAATAAAGGACGGAAAATATCAGCTACTCTACCTAGCTGTTCCCGACTTACCCTTTGAGCACTGGTATAAGGTCCTGGGGGACCTTGATGCAGAGGGCTGGTATGGACACGAACCTAAGGACGAAGGTGAGTTCTGGGTAAGCGACAAAGGAGATAAGGTTAGAGAGGAATCTATTACCTGGTGGTTGGTGAAGTTCCGAAAGCGATGAAGGTCTAAGGGAATAAGGAAGGAAGGAAGGAGCAACGTGACTTGGGGGAGGTGTAGCGCGTACCACTACGCGGGCACAAGTCACGTGCGACAACAAAGGGGTTGTCGCGGATATAGAATATAGATAACGTAGATATTAATACAGCATAGGCACGTGGGTTCCGGCGGGACTCATGGCAGCACACCGGAAGTGTGCTGCCCCACGTGCGGCGGCATTCGCGAAAGCTTCGCGAATGATTACGCAGTGCACGATTTAATAAAAATATAATCTTTAATAAAAATAAACACAACTCTTCAAAAGGAAGCAAACGTGCCTTTCCCCCCCCCTGCCTACTTGTGCACGTAGCGCCTCGGCCTGTGAACACCTTACGCGCAACATGTGCACGTCGAACCAACAGTTGTGCCAGCAGAGCAACTTCTGAAATTGAAAGGCAATCCTGGCAACGATGGCACAATTTTGTCCTTTGCCAGAAGTCATTTTTCATTTTTTTGAGCTCTAGAGCTTGACGCAGGAGGGAAAAGAATCCCATTGGACAGATGAATTGCGGAATGAGAAGAAAGAACTGTTGTGTTTCTCAGATACCCACCAGCACGCCGATCGATTTTCCCTTTTAAAACGTGCGACTTGATCTTGTCGAAGACGTAGATGTAAATTTGTGAACAATTTCAAGGATTTTCTAGGATGGAAATTTGTAACACTAGAGCACCACGTGCAAGGATTCCAAATCCTACCATGCCCTCACCAACAACTTTGATGAAAGCTAATAGCCAAAAGGTCTGCAGATATCTGCTTTGTCTTTTGCTGAAATCCTGACTCACAATGACTACAAATGATTACGAGTAGAAAAACAGCAACAGTAAAATGAAACGAAAGGTCGCCATTGCTCTCGAATCATCACCTTGCAGGTAATACACTTTCCTCCACATACTTAAAGATGCGTAAGAACTATTCTTCTGAGCATTCATCTAATACAAACACTTTACATCCAGTGTTGATGCTCTGAGTTGGCTGATTGACAACTTCCTGAAAGACGACGATGAGGTCAAGTCCTTCTGAACTGGGAGGTATATCAGCCCAGAGTTTGGTGAATTATGATACAGGTTACATTAATTCACGTGCTCGACTTACGCCCGATCGTTCTACCCGACAAAGATCGCCATAAGATGGAAGGTTTTGGGTACGCAAGGTCCTTCATTCAGTTTATAAATGTACACGCACCTACTTCAATTGATTCTGTGCAACAATAACAGCCTTGAAGATCTTACAAAAAATTTGGATAAACTCTATGAGAAGAAAGCTCGCGAAATGATCAAGGAGTTCCAGAAAATTTGTCTAAGAAGCGGTGTGATCATGGAGTTAACCCTTTTCATCTCAGTAAAGGACATGCTGTAATAATACCATCTCCTTACACTAGGACTCGACACAGAAGGCGTAATTCTTCAGGGGAAAGTCAAGTGCGCTCTGTGTGACTTTGCTCTTAGGGAAAATATTGATGTCGTTGCCGTCGGATCGCGGGGTATATATATTTCAGCCTTCATTATTCTCAACTTCCATGGTTCGACAATTTTCTTACTTCAGGTCTCGGAGCAACGAGCAGGATTCTCATTGGATCTGTTTCGGACTACTGTGTGCATAACATGCCTTGCCCAGTTATCGTGGTGAAATGTACAGAAAACAAAGGGAAGTGCGGAACAAAAACAGAGGAAAAGAAAAAGTAAAAGATATTCTCGTGCACATATCGCTGGAGAAACGAGTCTGATCAACCAGCAAAAACTGTAATAGCCTTCTAGCTGTGACGTATCGTAATTTTTTAAGAATACTGCTCACATCATTACCTGGGTACCGCATGACACTCACGAGATGTTTATTCAAGGGAAATATCTTAGCTATTGTGCTCAAACGTACTGTTGTACATCATTATGTGCATAGTGCCGGTGCAGATTCGATGCTATTTATTGCTTAGCGTGATATCCCGTAGCTGCAAGCATACCAACGACAAATGATGACACATCAGCTAGATCGCACGCACAACATCTAGACAAACGTACAATCTCATGTCTCTCAGAAAAAACAAATCGTGCAGCTGCGCGCAATGCACGACATACTAGACCAAATCGCAATGCATTTTCATGCATGCAACACGTGACCAGGAAAACAAACAGACACAATTTGAGCGCTGTAGCCGCTGCACTGCACAGCTACATTGACTATAGACACAGTATATATAATTGTATTGGGATGACCATTGAAAAAATTTGAACATTTCATCACATCCGTCTCACAATCTCATGTCTCAAAATGTCATACGATGTCCCACATCAGTTCGCTGGCTAGTTGAAACTCCAGCTCTAGAGCATGATCTAGTTTCCAAGTGATGCATGCACATGCACATCTGCGCAACAAGTGCGACAAGTAACAAATGCACATTTTGAAATGAGCACGGAGTGTGTAACTACTATTCAATGGTCCGAGCTGCAGGAGCAATGAGCACTCAGTGTGCAATGCTAGAGTGGTCTTGTGATTGTCCTGCTGCATAGTGCATCACTACTATCGTGTTCACGTGGCTAATGTTCGCTACGCCTTTTCATCTAATGTTGCGCATGATGTCCTCATGGTGCTGCTCTCATCTACATTCTGAATGCAAAGTTTGTGAATTGGATGCAATTAGTATTGCAAGTATTATGATCCCTCTTCCACCGGTCTTGAGCTTCACGAATCTCTATCATACATCGATTCACGACCTTTCGGGAGATGGGAGATGAATAATCCCGGTTCTAATTCAACAGCCTTTGGACCTAATCTCTCCTAACCAGTAAACAAGCAAAAATATTACATTATTACTATCGACGAAGAAGCAATCATAATCGACTTTGAAATTAGGTTAAGTGGGTTACAATCTCTTGCCCCTTAAGCTCCTCTATGGACTCTAATAGTAGCTCCCTCTGTCCTCGCTGTCGAGTGCATTGGAGCCAGGTGATGATTACGTAAGTGGTGATGACGAATGAGGATACACAGTAATCTATGTGTCATGCAATAAGTGAATTTGCGTTCTAGAAGCTAGTAATTAGCAACATTTTGGTCAGTACGGGTAAGGATTACTTTCAAGCCATCTTCAATCATCATTTGTTCCGAGTAGTTAATCAGGATTTTGCCAGTGATATAACTCTCAGCCAGAGCCTTCTGGAGATGGAGGGGAAGTCTACGTGCACAAAGCGATAAAAGAAGATATTATAAGCAAGGATCAAATCAGGGAAGAAGTTTGATAGTGGAGTTCTTTTCATGAGGTTTTTTTAAAAACAAAAGCAGCCGCATCGCAATTTCCTGAGACTAGTTCTATGGTTCTCTTGAGTAGATCGCGATTGAGGGAAAATCGAAAGGTCTGATCTCGTCCGTCCCCTTTCCCTTTTCTCTCTCCTTTTCTGCAGTGTTCTTTACTTGCTCTGTCTTGCCCATAGCAATACTCTCGATGCATTCCAAGATCTACTCATTTTAATCGTTCATAATGGGTTTAGAAGGGCAGTTAAACAGAATGACAACGACATTCAGAAAAACCAAGTTGATGAGAAACGAAATATTAATCAGCTTAAAGGTAACGTAAGATACGAGCAACAGAATCCTCATTGGGAAGAAGAATAGAATGTTAGGAGATTTAAGAATAAAACCAAAACTTATTTCATCGCAATCCTCTTACGAGAAGTTCCTTTCCTCTTTCAGATTACTATTGTTATCTGTGACGACAAGAAACTTGACCTTATGGATAGTGCTCCACCCGGCGGAGAACCTGAATATGTGTGTGTGTGTGTGTGTGTGTGTGTGTGTACACATGTATATTTGTGGATAATGGTCAGGAACTGTAATACTGGTAATAGATCTTATGTCTTCATCTTTTGAAGTCTAATAAGGCAATTTTCTGATCTATTCCTCTCGATATCTAGTCCTCCCTCCTCTATACCTACTCTTCCTGATTTCTACGAAGGAAAAAGGAAGGAAGAAGTATAGAGTGGAAAATGCCATGTCGCAGCGCTCGTTTTATACAGGGGAGGAGGGGTTAGGGTTAGGGTTAGGGTTAGGAAGGTATAAAGACTCGACGTCTTGCAAATACCGTAAGTATCTTTCATCCACCAAGGTATTTCATCCTTTCCAATTTATACATAGAATGACAATTGTAATAAGGATGGTGATGATAATCATGATTGTGCTCACACAAACACACAAATAGACGCACGACCAAACTTATATCGCAAATATATCAAATCCCCCATACTACGAATATCTTAGCCAAAAGTGCCTTAAATCGTAAAATCAGGAAGAAGCAAGGTCTACCATTTAATCCTCTTCTTCTCCCCAACCACTACCCAATAGCTATATCTTAGTACTGTATGTTACCCCAGTACTAATACTACAATTAGCGGTAAGTAGTAGTACCATCTGTGATTGGCGACGTTTGATGTCCGCTGAGAATAGTTCTTTTGCCAGCTTATCTGACCTTTCCTTCAGACTAAAAATGATGATGATGATGACGATAATGATGATAATATAATAGATGAAAACCAAAAAAAATAAAATGGTCACCATATCCATTATTAATCGCCGACTTGAAAGATGATAGAACATGATTGATTACTATCATCTTCTCCTTCTACCTGGCTGTATAATCGTCGTTGTCTCCCCTCCTGTCATCATTCATGCGGACTGTTTCTTTGTCGTCATCGTCGTCTTTTTCTTCTTTCAATGGAAGGCTTTCGTGATTCCATTTACATCCTTGTTGCGTTGATTCCGTTCCTATTCTTTCATCATGGAGCCTTATCATCGGTGAATAAAGAGAGAAGACGTGGAAGTGTTTATTCAGATTACTATAATTATAATAATCAATCATCAACTTTATCATCATCATCACCATTATCATCATCTCATCACTGTCATCATCGTCTGACATCTTTACCAAGCATCGCCCAAAACTACTACTACTACTACTACTACTACTACTACCCACCTTTTAATTTGATTTAGACTCAGTTCTGCGAGCTTACTTATCACCAACTGTGTTAAGTTCCTCCCACTACTGCTGCTACTATCACTCCTTTTTGCCTCTGCCATGTTCTTCCTCTCTTTCTCCTCCTCCTCCTGTTCTACAATACCCCATTTCTGTTGATCATAAGTCCTAAGAAGCGCATACACTTCTTCCGGTGGCTCGTGATTGGTAGTGGTAGTAGTAGTAGTAGTAGTAGTAGTAGATGATGAAGAAGAAGAAGAAGTCGTAGTAGTCGCTGTCAAGTTGTGATACTTTTCCTCCTTCTTTCTCGGTCTAGATTTTACCAAATCCATAATCAGAGCCAGGCTATAGTCTCTCCGCATCTGATAATATATGAGAGGGACATTGCAATATGAATATAAGTAGTTGTGCTAGTAGTAGTTGTTGTTGTTGTTGTCGTTGTTGTAGTTGCCAACATATAGGGTGATGCACCTGTTGTAGCCTACAAAATTCCTTGGTTGAATTGTCAAAACCGGAATTGATAAGGTCGCCCTCAGCCTTTATAATGACATTATTGATACTTGAGTGCACGATCATTTCCACTACTTTGGAAGCAAGCACAAAATTATATGGATTATTTTAGCAGAACAAAGGAGACAAATAGCTGTACCGCAAGTTCCATATGTAGCGAGAGCCACTGTGATTATAGCATGATGAAAGAGAAGACAAAAGAACAGTATTGAGAAACGAAGGAGAATTATTACCAGAACTTTTAGCTACAGAAATTCATACATTCTGTTACTGCTTCTTGTTATGTCGTATTATCATTATAACACACAAAAACACATCATACACCTCTTTCACATCAGGATCCCGTAGGTTAAATCGGAGACTGTCCTGCTTAACATTAGGTCTTAATTCATCGATGTTGTTGCGCAACCATAGTCCCCGGGAAGTTACCTTTGGGGACACCATTTTTCGATCCACTTCTTCTTGCCTTTTCGCAAACATGCGCCTCTCGATTGCGATCATTCGGCCGCTTAATCAGCATATACCCACAATTATTAGGTTTAGGGTGAGTTAACACTAAAGAAGGGGTAGAAAGAGAGATCCCATAACTGATATATCTACTTCACATTTACATTTTCTCCTTGAGGTGTGCAGCATACTTGGGGTCAAGCCCATCCCAAATGCTAAGGAACAAAGTCAGAATAGTGGAGAAGGTATAGAAGATCAGCTACTCCCTCTCTTCTCCAGCTTCTTCATAACATGCTAAAACTCGCAAACCTATAGTTCTTTCCCTGAATTTCGACCTGAGATGGTTATAAGAATTATGATGTGAAAGCTTACTGCTTTGCAGATGGTGCAGTAGTATCAGCAGCAGCAGCAAACAGCAATCCTACAACAACAACAAAAACAACAACCACATCGTGATGATGCGAACTACCATTCCAGTTTCTATGACATTGGCAATTGTGAAGTTGACAGCCTCTAAATAGTTCCTGGGATCCTCATATGCTTGTTGCGCCTTTTATTTGCCATTTATTCAGTTGTACACATATACTTCAATTTAGAATTCAAAGAATATATATTGTAATAATAGTGCCAAATAGATTATTTAGGTTTGTACTATACAAATGCATGCTGCAGTCCTAAAGACAGTAAAATACGAACATGCAATTAAATGAATCATAAACTGAGAATATCCTTACTTTTTCAAGATGTGGAGGGGTTAGAAATTCTCCCTTGAATTTTCCGTGGAAGTCTGAGTCCGAAACGTCGTGATATTGGTATAAGCTTACAATGCTGCGAGGATGTACGTTCTTACCGGGAGGCACCGAAATATTGGTTCCAAAAAGGGGAACCCATTGTTCCTCTGGTCTTCGCTTTGGTGCTGGGGTGGGAGCGACCCCTGGGAAGATGATTGTAGACGATATCAGAACTGCACAGGAGGAGAAGGATTTCTCTGTACGTTAGCAAGGCTTAGAAGGGTAGAAACAGATCTCACGAAAAACAACCAGCGGGGGGGTCATAATCCCAAGGGTCGGGAGAGTTTATGTTACGAACAAGGGTGACTCGAGCGTCCCCAGTCTTCATCTTCTCTGGCTGCAAAAATGGACAACTAGTGAGAATGGAAAATGTATAAAAACTCCCCTTTCTTTCCATCTCATAGGCTAAGCTTAACCTTGAAACCGTTTAAGAACGGTGGCAGTTCTATAATTGCACTCTTTAGCTTTGCATGACGGGCACGTGGAGTGCCAAGAGACAAGGCAAAGCAGAAGACTACAGCGAAGAAGACCATAGCAGCAAATTTGGAGCTGGCCACATCCTCGGTAGTCTTATCGAATCGCCTCATTTTCTTGCTTCACACGAGTCCTTTACCATATCCAATGGCAAGGCTCTATGACCTATGCAGCCCCATGACCTGCAACCTGTCTTCTAGTCGTAAGATTCTCCATGAGTGCTCCATCCTTCCGCCCACCATTCTATCCCATCTTCTCTAACGGGTTTTGAGGTAGTAGTCTACCAGGCAGCAGTAGAATCATTCCGATGACATAAAGGAGCTATTTTTATCGGCAAAACATCTGACACTAATCCATCTATCAATCCGTATTATTAGGTTGGTTTTGAGGCTGCAGATCATTCCGATGAAATAAATGAGCTATTTTTATCTGTAAAAATCTAACATGCATCCATCTGTATATCCGCATTATTATGATTGTTTTGAGCTAGTAGTGTTTCCTAGTAGTAGAAGTGAGCTCTTTTCATCGGTAAAACATCGAACTTAAAATCACCGAGCAGTTCTCTGCATCCATCTAAGTGTATGTTGTCGTAGGACATAAATGGGTTGGATTTCAGTACATAATAATGTGCCAATAATAACACGTATGTCTGACAATCACTGGAAATTTCGAGCCGAACTTTCGCTAGTGCCGCGAGTGCTCTGACCTCTCTCCGCATCAACCTGAGAAGCAAGTAATAATAACATCAAGTAGTCATGGGGGCTGACGCCAGTAAAATCATCAAAGAATTGGACAAGGAAGACAAGGGCGAAATAGGGTACAAATTCGCCAAGGAGGTAACGAATGAACACGGAGCAGAAGCATCAGCATTCTGATCTAAATTGACTGTTTAAATGTACTTGAAGGTTACTTCCAAATTACCAAAGAAGTTGGCGACTGCAGCTTGTGATATGCTGAAATCTGTTAGTGCACACCTTTAAGCGAATAACGATTGCTACTGAGTCATCTTCAACCCTCATTATCACAATCATCAATCCTAATCACATTGTCACCGTCAGAATATCACATCTGTAATCAACACATTCATCATGTATTTCGTAATAATCACCAGATCAAAGAGGGTGATAGTATTCCTGTCGACTCCATCAGCAAGGCATTCGAGGGTCGCGAATACAATTCTACTAAAAGCAACAATATTCGCACAACTAGAACCGCTCCTGCTACCAATACTTACTATACGATTTTAACATCAGGGAAGAAGGTAGATATCAGGCAAGTAAAAAAGGCAATAAAAGAAGCCAAGGCATCGAAAGGTTGTATGTAGGACCATCTCGAAATCCATGCGTCGATAGTCTCCGCAATCTTTTCTCATTCCTTCCTCCTCTTGCTTGAACATCACGTCTTCTTCTTAGGAGCTGATGCATTGAACTTCTCAGCAGAAGAATTGAAGGAGGTAGTTGTGCCGCAATTTGTTCGCTTCACATACGGATCTAAACACTACAATATCTTGATTGATTCCAACGCCACACTAGATGAAGATACTTGTGTTGTCGTTGTCACCTGATTTCTAGTATGCCGAGATCAAGGCCATGGCACCGGAATTTAAAGGCAAACCAACAGACGAGGTGAGAAGAGGAAGAGCCTAACGGAAAGGGGTGAATAAGGAAGAAGAGGCAGCCTGCTGTTTCTTAACATAAAAAACAAACATCTTTCACTCATGAGAGAGAATTCCTACCGAAAAAGGGAAGGTTTTAAAGAAACAATAGCAAGCCATCAAAATGATGATGTATCTGTAAGACCGATATACTGATTGTATGTTTGCATCTTCTGCCGTCCATCCGGCAACAAACAGCAAAAGGCGGCAATGAAGAAGCAGAAAGGTGCAATGGCGGAGTTTTCTCAGAAGGTATTTAAGAATAGAATATCCATTAATCTTCATGTAATTGTGTTTGAACACATGATGATTCTTCTTCTTCTTGTTCTTGTTCTTCTTCTTTTCTTTGTGGGGGTACACAAAACAAACACATGTTTTAGATCCAACAGAGGCTGAGCCTGGACAAAAAACAGTGGTATGTCTAATAACCACGTACAAGCCGATATCGTACTGCTGCAATTGCGAAAGATAACATTTACCAAAAGGCTCTGATGATGATAAGTGTAGATTAATGGATTTATAATAACAGGAGCGCGAAAAAGCTAGGAAAAGCTCTTGATCAGCTGCTCAAAGTCAGAATCGTAGTTGTACTACTGCTGTAGTGTCGTAGTTACGGAATAATGAATCATCACTTGCACACCATGGCTTGGGAGGACAAGCAAGTTGTGTTGTCAGGATTTCAAATTTTATGATAACCCAAATCATCAATATGTTGTATCTTCTCTCTTAATGAGAAAATAACATCTTCTCGTAGATCGATCTAGGTAGTAATACCTGGTAATACGAAAGGCCCATCATTTGTCTTGTCCCCCCTCTATGCTTTTCTCTCAGAAATCGATTGCTTCGGAAGAGAAGAAATCTAGAGGGGTACCGCTACGTACAACTACAACTATGAATACTACTACTACTACTGACTATCTGTGTATCTTGAGAATAATGGTGCTGATGGGAATGACCGTGTTTTCAATTTCGATTGAATCATCGTCGTCGATATCCATCCTCCTCCTCCTCCTCCGCCTCCTCCTTTTTGCCTCTCCCCCCCCCCTCTTTGCAGGCTATATCGGTTGAACCCCCCTCCGGCACTCGAGATTTCTTCCCTGAAGACTACGCGGTAATAATAATAATAATAGTAATAATAATAATAATAATAATAATAATAATGATAATTAGTCAGCAGCTCGTGCTTAGCTTGTTTTGTATGTAGCAGCTCGATAATGTGATACTACTACTACTACTACTACTACTACTCTATGCGTCCTTTCCTTTCCTGCAGATCCAAAGTTGGCTCTTTGGAGAGATGAAAAGTACTCAATCATGAAGAGATAGTGATGACAATGACGACGACGATGTTGATGATGATGGTGATGATGATGATGACGATGACAGTCATGCGATCACTGAGCAAGTGCGTGAAGTGTTGTTATTCCTCCTCCTCCTCATTCTCCTCCTCCTCCTCCTCCTTCTTTTCCACTTATCTTAGAGGTTGCAAGGGCTTTTGGGTTCCAAGAGTACGATGCGCCAGTGCTCGAGCACGCAGAACTGTACAAAAGAAAGGTGTGCTATTCTTTTCCTATTGCTAGGATTATTGTCACTAGTATTAAGAAGTGTGCATGCAAAAGAAATGAATAGCTATATATTTAGTCCACCACTGCGGTTCTTGTTAGTAATCATTGGCCGCTGCTCCATAGTCATCATCGTACATGAACGGAATTGTTCTCATAATCACAATCGTCTCATCACCACCATCATCAACAGCATCATCTATCTGACTTGTTCATTGCTGCAGCATCAATATTTTTAATGAATTTCTTCTGCATTGTTCTCTCCCAGGCTGGCGAGGAGATCACACAGCAAATGTACAATTTTATTGATAAGGTCCATTCTCGCTACTGCATCCCAACCTTTTTCATTGTCTCTCTCTCCTTTTACTTCCTCTTCTACTTCTTCTTCTTCTTCCTCCACCTTCGCAAGTATGATGATGCTGTTTGATCCATTCTTTCTTTTCAGGAAGGAGCAGAAGTAACACTGCGTCCAGAGATGACTCCCACCCTGGCAAGAATGGTCATCGCTATGAACTAAACAACATCAATGACATCGATGATGAATCAATGTACCGCTGTAGCTGTCGGACATGGACAAGTATTATGGCGTCCACATCTCCTCCTTATTCTCCTCCTCCCGTGTGTACACATATATGCCTCCTTGTGCTGAGCTCTGGTTATCTCCCCTTTCAGGTCCTCAAAAAGATGGACGAATCGGGAGAAATTCGAGATCTTCTGCCCCTGAAGTGGTAATAAATAATGGTGGTAGTGGTGGTGGTGAGGGGGGGGAGGAGGAGGAGGAGGTGATACTCCTTTCTAATATTATTTTTGTGCAGCATATATACACTGTTCTTGTCTTCCTGGGATGGGTGGGAGGCTCATCCTTTAGAAAAGAATTAAATTGGGGGAGTGTTGTCTTTATTGTTCTCCTCAAAAAATATATTCCTCCTCCTTATCTCATCTAGGTTCAGTATTCCTCAATGCTGGCGATTTGAAACAACGCAGAGAGGCAGGAAGGTGGAAGAAGAATGAAAGAAGAAAAAAATAATAAAGATCACGATCATAATTATCTGATGATGACGATTGCGAAGTGGGTTGTTTATGATGAGCCTATTATATCTACTAATAGCGTGAGCACTACCAATGGAACATGGATATTGTGGGAGTCGAAGGTAAAAGTATTATTATTATTACTACTACCTATGTAATTATTATTGTTATTATAATTATTATTATTGTTGCTGAGAGGATTTGCTGCGAGATATTACATGTGAGAATATTCTTCCTTCCTCCTGATGAGATTCGTTACTCTCTCTCTCCCTCCCTCCCTCTTTTTCTTTCTTCCTTCTAACTTCGCCGGTTGGTTCCACATTTATACACAACAAAGGCGTGACTGCTGAGCTTGAGCTGCTAGCCGCCGTTACAACATTCTTCACCAATCTCGTAAGAAGAAGAGAGAAAGAGAGAGAGGGGGGGGGGGGGGGGGGATAGATACATCATTCGTCTTCTACATACATACATACACATTCACCGATCTTTGTCTTTTTCCTCTTCTAACTTTCTGTATTTGGTGACTTACTACCACTACTACTTCTTTTACTACTACCACTACTACTACTACTACATCATCATCATCATCATCATTATTATCATCATCATTATCATCATCATCATCATCATTATCATCATCAAAGGGCATCGGCTGTAAAGATGTAGGCATAAAGATCAACTCTAGGTAGTAGAACAAGTAGTACAAGTAGAACCTATATTGCTAGATAATGATAATGATGATAAAAATGATAATGATAATGATGATGATGATAAAGGACGGCAGCACATATCGGTAGTCAAGTGATGATGATGTGACGTTATTCTTAAACTGATTCATCAATCAATCAATCAATCAATCAATCAATCAGGAAAGTTCTTGGTGCCATCGTCCATGCAGCAGGGGTAAGTCTGTTTACCTTTTTGACTCATAATACTACAACTACTACTACTACTACTACTACTACTACTACCACAATGATAAGAATGAAGGTGGTGATGATGACAATGTTGTTGTTGTTGATGATGATGATGATGGCGTGATGGTGGTTCTTGTAGGTATCCAAGGAAATGTTTGCACCAGTGTGTGTTATCATTGACAAATTGGACAAAATTGGCCCTGAAGCCGTCACTGAGGAATTGAAGAACAAGAAGGTGTTGGTGGTGGTGCTAGTTGCAAGAGAAGAAAAGAAGAAGGAGGATAGGAGATGGATGCTGCAAATCAATCACGCTTCATTGTTGTTGGTGTCGTTCATATGTTGATATTAAAATGTGGATATAAATGTAGTGATGATATAGATGATTTTTGATGATGATGATGATAATGATGCTGCTACTGATGCCGACGATATAAACCCACCATCGTTCATTATACAATTGCAGCTGTCATCATCATCATCATCTTTATTATTAGGTTCCGGTCGAGAGCGCCAAGATGATACTTGATGCAATGAAGTGTAAATCCATCGATGAGCTGGCTAAGCTCTGTGAAGGAAAGGTCTGTTTACTAATGTATTATCCCCAGCATCATCCTCATCATCATCATCATCATCATCATCATCATGATAATGCTTGATTGTCTTGTTAGGTTGATATGACAGCAGTCGAGGAAATGAAGCAGCTCTTTCGTAATGATAAATTACACTCAATAAAATAAATCTACCCTCATAAAGCCCCAAACAGTGAGCGCTATTGCAGATGCGAACAGTAAGAAGAACCAACCCCTCTGTTTCTCTCTCTCTTCAAGTCTCTCTCTCTCTCTCTCTCTCTCTCTCTCTCCAATCTAAGAGATTGATTGATGATAATGCATTTTGTTAAATATTAAGGTTGTGCAAAAGCATACGGGTTTGAGGATTATCTAATCTTTGATGCCTCCGTTGTTAGAGGTAATAATAATAATAATAAAGGAGACGAGAACAGTACGTTACCATGCTACATCATCATAATAAATGACTCATCATCACTTCTCATACATTCGTGTCGTTTCTCCTCCTCCTCCTCCTCCTCGGTTTCTCCATCGTTGTACTCTTGATGCTGCTGCTGCTGCTGCGAGTAGGACTAGCTTACTACACTGGAATCGTGTTTGAGTGTTTTGACAGACGTGGAGAACTTCGGTCTGTTTGCCACTCCTCCTCCTCCTCCTCCTACAATACATAAATTTTTTGTCATCTTGAAAAAATGAGTTGTCCCTTTCCGTCATCATAATCGTATTGTCTTCATTGAATCATGAGAATCAAATCAAATCAAATGAAATGAAATCATCATTGTAGAGCAATATGTGGTGGGGGGCGATATGACCGCTTGATGACACTCTACGGCTCGCAAAAGGAAGTTCCTTGTGTTGGATTTGGTAATGCTACTACTCTCTTCTACCACTTCTGATTAGGCATGCGGTTGTGCATTTCATGTTCGATCGGTGTGGATTATATATACTGCTGAGCGTATGTGATGAAACTGAAGAGTGCAAGCTGCCTTGTATTGTCCGATGAATCATAATAATACCAACTGCATCTTGTGTTAAATGATTGAATGATTGATTGCTATCAATGAAAGGTTTTGGTGATTGCGTCATCATGGAGCTTTTAAAGGTATCAACAATATCGACGCCTATTGATACATGAGTGCCATTCAACCACACAGTCAAGAAGACATTGGAAAGAAGAAGAAGAAGAAGAAGAATCTACTGCTACTGCTACTACTACTGCTGCTGCAGCTTAATCTACACCCTTGTTGATTTCTTTCACTCTCTCTTTCTTTCTCTCTTTCTTTCTTACTTTCTCTGCTGGATATATCTCCCTTTCCTATTTCTTGTTGATCCTGTTTACTTTGTTCCTACTACTACTACTACTACTACTACTACTACTACCTCCACTCCTACTACTACTACTACTACTACTACTACTACTCTTATTTGCATTGTTGTCTGTTATCATTACCAGGAGCTTAACCTGCTACCAAGCGTTGTGGAGAAGACGAAACGGAGGGTTGACACATCACTATAGTAGTTTTAGTAAATTATACCAATAATCGATACTTGTCCCTGTAATCATTAAATAAACAAAGTTGTTGGTCGGCAAAGCTATTCATGGTGACACGTACATCTACTACCACAGGTTGATTTTGTCGTGGCACCCTTCAATGATGACCTCTACGGACCTGCATGCTCGGTATGATTCCTCCCTCCTCTTCCTCTCCTCCTCCTCCTCCTCCTCCTCCTCCTCCTCCTTGTTCTTCTTCTATTTTCTCTTAATAATAAGAAGACATATTATGATGATCATCATTATCTAAGTGTTGATTCTCGTACAACAACGCCGCTGATATATAGGTGGCCAATACGCTGAGAGAAAATGGGTTTTCGGTGGAGATGTTACTGGTGAGCCGAGGGGGGGGGAATGAGAATGAGAATGATGATAATGATGATGACAATAAGGAAGAAGAGTGGTTGGAGAAATAGGGAGGGACAAATTAAACAGCGGTAGTATGATAGTTCCTACCCATCTACGTTTCATCTCGCGGATACATCCTTACATGCTTATATACATATATGTATATATAACATCTAATCATAATTGCATTTTATGATGAAGGCTAGTATAACATATGAATGATACTGTGTTCGTTGCATGGATGTGATGTTTGTTTGTAGGAGCCTCAAAAGAAAGTCCGAAAAGCCTTCTCATACGCTGGTAGTGTAGTACCTTAGCAGTACATGTAGTAGGAATAGTGGTAGTAGTAGTAGTAGTAGTAGTAGTAGTAGCAATGTCGGTGCTTTTGATTGATGTCAATCAAACAATCTAAATATTCCCTTCATCGTTTCGATGTTCGTCATAATCACCACCACCACCACCACCACCACCACCACTCTTCAGATAAAGCAGGAGCAAGGAGGATCGTTCTTGTTGCTCCTACTGAATGGGAGAAGGTGCTGTCCAATCTCTCAATTTAGTCGTCGTTGTCGTGGGATAATGATAATGATAATGATGATGATGATGATGATGAAAAACTAGTCCTCGATGATTCTTTCTTCGTGTTTTACCTACTCGCTACTACACGCGACTTGTGTTTTGTTGGTAATATTACATATTGATATACATTCACTTTCCTTCTGGAAAAGAGAATACAACCCTCGTGTGTAAGAAGGAGAGAAAGGGCGTTGTATTATTATTATCATCTCACTTTCCTTCTGGAAAAGAGAATGCAACCCTCCCTTCCCTCTTGAAGAACATCACGTAGATCATTCATATGTCCTCTCTCCTCCTCCTCCTCCTCCTTATGCCCATCTTTAACCATCACACCTCGGTCTTTTCCTTATTCTTTTATTATTATCATTATTATTATTATTATTCACAGAAATCTGTCCTTCTTCTTCTTCTTCTTCTTTTTCTTCATCACAGAAATCTGTCAAAGTCAAGGACTTGAGGAAAGTGGGTGACGAAAATGACAAGGGTAAAGAATACGAATCAGCATAAGGGCGTGAAAGAAGAGCAACAAAATTATATAAAACAAACATTGAACCATGTAGACATGATCACAACAAAGGAAATATTATTAAAAACTCATGGTTCATACGGCTGTAAACATTGTATACTTTTGCTTAGTCTTCCCCCCCCCCCCCTTCCCTGGTAACATATTAGGCGACGAAGTAAAATTGGAGGATCTTGTAGAGAGCATGAAAAAGGTGGTTTTCTTCTTTAGTGTAGCAATGCTTCTTGCCTCGTGGCAAAAGATGGTGATCTTCTGGTGTTACGTGGAAGTTGTAATGTATAACCATGGTGTGTATGCTTGTCACGCGAGAAGTATTATATGAAGCTACTTTCTATCAATCTAATCATGATTGATATCATTGTCCAGGCTTTTCAGCAGGATAAAAAAAAGTGCGAAGTAGCTGAGGAAGGTGGTTTCTATGTGATTGTGGCAAATCATTCATTTATGTCACATGCTGAATCTAACTTCATCCGAACAATATTAGGTAAAGAGTAAAATATCTTCGCGTTATTTCTCGTCCGAATTATGGCCTTTCTCTATGGATTGAATCCATGGTAATGGATTCTTTAGCAGCAGTAACGAAATTTCCATTGACGATATTCAGCAAATACATCTCAGATTCTTTACGTATAAAAGCATTTATGTATCTATATGACCGCAATCTAGCAATGTTGTGGGGACCAACATTGGTATCACGAATAAAAATTTATAAATTGCATAGCAAATTGCATGTAATAATGCTGATGATTGATCATGCACAAGAAACCGAACTATATAAATGCATGGCATTGCACCGTAAGTGCCGTAAAGTGGGTCTACAGTTGTGTGTGGTCGAGCAATGAAGCGCATATACACAGAAGCTAAGCAATTGAGCTGCTGTTCGACATGAAACACTACAGCTCAACAGCGCCGCGCAGCACGCGTAGCGCACAAATAAATATAATCGCGATAGCGACACACATGTCTAGAAAAGTATGCACATATCTAGACTAGTAGATACGTGCTTATAGTTGTAGGTGTGACGAGTAAAACGGCTGTTGCTTCTCGCCCTGCAATGAACGGGTACACGTCGCCCACACATGTACCGGGCAGGGTTTCGCATTGTGATTGTATGATCAGAAACTTTTTAGCACCGGAATCGAAGCTCTCCGATCCGGCACATCTATCATACGTGGAGGCGTGCATTTGCCGGACGACAATGCGACAATGCCAAACAATTGACACATGTGCAGCTGCGCAGCGCATGTAGCTGCGGCGACACCTGTCACCACTGCAATGAGACATGCTGTGACACGTGCAAATGAGCAGCGGCCACAGCACTTAAATAAATCATGAGACGGATGCAATGAAATGTTTGAATTTTTTAAATGGTCATCCCAATGTAGCTGTGCAATGTAGCGGCTACAGCGCTCATGTGAGACGGATGTGATGAAGTGTTCAATTTTTTTCAATGGTCATCCTGATGTAGCTGTGCAATGCAGCGGCTACAGCGCTCATGTTGCATCTGTTTGTTTCCTTGGTCACGTGTTGCATGCATGAAAATGCATCATGATTTGGTCCAGCATGTCGCGCATCGCGCGCAGCTTTGCGACTTGTTTTTTCTGCAGTTGTGAGACGCGCAGTCTCATCGTTGCGATTCATGATGGCCGTCAGTTGTTTGTTGAGTCTGAGTCTCTGTGGTCCGCATTTCTTGCATTGCAGAATGTGGTCCATGTCTTGCAATGTGTTGCATGTGTCACACATTGCTTCCAATTTTGTGTGTTGTCCTCTGGACAGCAAAAAAGTTCCAAGGTTGCACAATTACATCTGTTTGTTTCTACTACAGCTTCGCGTACTGCTTGGAATCCGCCCATGTGCTGCGATAAAACCTGTTTCGTTACGTTAGCAGTTGAAGAGGTTCGCTCTTACAGTTATTATGAGCGCTCGCCAAGAAAACATGCAGACATGGTGGAGCAACATGGCTTGTGAACATGTGCCGTGCAATGACCAGAACGTATACGCAATATGCTAGAATGCATATATTATGCACCGTCGCCGCACGCATTCCATTCTCGCACATACCGCACCCATCCGTGTGACATTTTTTGGCAAGTTTAATTGGTTGAAATGCAGTAGACATGGTACACACTGTACATGACACACGTGCGACAATGCTGTGTAAACTGTGTGGCTCGCGTGCACAAAACCTGCGTTTCGCAACGCGTGGATGTCACAGCTCAGTAGTTTGTTTGTTTTCCACATATAATTTAATAACTGGCAGTACAATATATGGGCACGAAAGACCGTGCGTGAATCATTAAGTCATATTGATGTTCCAACTAGAAGTGCCATGGTAGCACACTAGGAGGTCCAATGCGAAACACAGCCACAGTATGTTGCATTAGTTTTTATGCTTAGCATCGAGAAGACCCTCCCTTTCGATTCGTGAACTACTATTGATAGTTTTTTTACTCAAATATTTCCCCTTTCCCAATCCATCTTTTAAGGAATCAATCTCACTCTTTTTCGAACCAGGGAAGAGCCAATCAATGAAAGGTGGATTGATCACATACATGAATTTAGAACCAATCGGAGGATGCATTAGTACCATTGCTGTTCCGAATCCAATAAAATTTGTTGCCCACCACTTGCCATCGTCGAAGCGATATGAGAACCCCTCTCCGTAGAAACCAAAAGCAACGAGGAGGAGAACCACCATGTAATGGAGCATGTAGGGTACCAGGGAGAAACTTGCAGCCTTGGTAAAGTATGAAGGAAATGTAGGAGCAACGGAGAAACAGGAGAACACCATTGCGCAGTTAGTCAACATTAAACTGCCCACACCAATAGAATACCACCATTGACCATCATAAGCCTTGTCCTTCATAGCTCCAAACGAGGGGTAAAAAATATGCCACTCTCCATTAACATAGAAGGGGCACACGAAGGCGAAAGAGAATGTAATAAGTATCATTGCTGCGCTGGCATATTGAGTAAGACGGTCCTTTGCGAAATCAAACAACCATTTGTCCCAACCATAGTACTTGACAGATGCTCCAATCACAAAGTATGGGAACATTTCCAATGTTAGTCCATAGTCTAGGGGAACAATCGATACATTCGGCTGGAAATACATTCCGACAAGTCCCACGAAGAACGAGAGGGTAATCGGATAAGCGAGTTGGAGCCACATTGGAATCACCAGAAGCCACGCAAAAAGTGATCGAAGGTACCAGAGCACGTACGCTGGTTTGCCCAACCAATGTAAGAAGAACGAAGTGCCGTTTAGAGTGAGTTCGAGGTACGACTGATTGTTGTGATCATGATCAATTGCGAAATCATTGTTTCCTTGTATAATATCCTCTGCAGTTGCTCGTGAACCCTTGTGTCTCGCCAGAACGATTGGAGTAAACACGTAGTAATAGTACATAAGATAGAGAAATTGACACCACAGATACATGAATAGAACTTTGAAAATACGCTTTGTCCTACGTGAGATGAGGTCAGAATAGCGTACTGGAGCATTGTATCCTGAGATGATGACAAAACCTATAAGCCAATGGGTCCAAGCAAAAACATCCATCCCACAGAACATAGGTGAAATATCCATTCCTGCTCTGCCAGTTTCTCCATACTGCCAAAAGTGTGCCAGGCATACAATACCGAGAATCTGGTAGTATTTCATATAGTCGAGCTCATAACGACGGCCTCCTGAAGTAGAATCCGTAGTTACGGTGTTAGGATCCTTTTCCACTACGGACAGGTATCGGTTTTCTCGCATTTTCTTGAGAGTGAGCGTTATGGCAATAGCAACCACCATCACTGCTGCAACGACAACAGCAGGAATGAAGAGTTCCGGGTCATACTTGAACTTCCCCTTATTTGTCCTAATAAACTCTAAATAGTTGTATCCTTCAACCACAGCATTAAGGCCCTGTCCACGGTAGATCGCGAGGAGTATAACAGCCATGCTGATTCCAAATACGCCACACCAGATGATCATCATTGCGTCCATCGCACGGTATAACTTTTGACGCTTGTTCATTTTCACGGCTTCATATGCCTTGTACATGATAAGCCCAATAAGGATCATAGCAGCTGAGAATGTTAGGGAGCTGATGACAATGTGAGTCGTCCCACCCTTGAATAGAACAGTTTTTCTCCTATATTGTTTAATCATGTCTATTGTTTGTCGGTCTTCGTAAAAATTTGCTTCCCCGACAAAAGAGAAGGAATGCTTGCAAACGTTTCTATCAGATCTTTCCTGAAGTGATGGAACTGGAAAATCTGGAATAACGCATTTTGCTGGGTAATTTAAAGTTAACATCTTAGGGGTTGATGTTTTGTTGCTTGCTATGGAATCCAGGGTTGCAGAAGTACTCCGTGATTGAAGACCCCATGATACTTGCAAGAAGGCTAGAAAGAATAAGAGAGCCATGTTTCGAACAGGTATCCTGATTGAGAAACCCTCTTTGATACCCGCCGTGCTAATGGAGCTAGCTATGGAGGCTGGACACGCAAGTAGCTCAATTTTGTGCAAATGCCGCAATTTTAAAATCGGCAAATTATTGTTAAGAGATCATCATTTCGTTGTCGCTCATTAAAAATTATATCCGTTTCGATTCATACATTGTGTTGTCATGACTTCAGTGTGCAAGTTACGCTTGTGTTATTCAGCAAAGTATCGTCTGAAGCGAATCCATCAAATGAAAATCTACATTCATTTTAGCCATATTTAAGGATAAATTGAGTTAAATGCGTTGTGTTCTTATTTATATAAAATCATATTCCAACATTTAAAATCTGAATAATCTTGATCATGTGAGCCATTTCCAAAGAAAACATGCGACATTGATCCCTGAGAAGATGTTTCAGCCTGCATTCATGAGGAATCCATTACATGATGCCGTTTCGGTGTTCGTTTCAGAGGTTTCTTTCGGTGTGCATGCCAAGTTGAACACAGCGACAATGAAGGAGCGGAGTTCTTCGGAGTGAGACCAAGCTTGCAAAATTGTGTGAAAATGAGCATCGAGAGAAACCAAAATCCTGCTGGGGGCCCCCTCAGATGATCCAATCGTAGATCGTCATGTGGACATGGCCTTCAGGAAGTTTTTGCTCAGAGTCGAGGTCTTGCGCCGTCAGAATTTTGCTGCCAATGTCATTGCTTCTCAATGACCAAGTCATGCCATTTTGGCAAACCAGCTAGTTGATTTGCAAGTCACAGTCCTCACTGAAACCAGTTCGAGGCACTGCATTTTGCACGCTGCAAGTGTCTTGCAACACTTTGGAAATGTAGTTTTTCATCATTGTTTCATTGTTTCATTGAGAGTCAGGACAAACCTGGAAAATGGAGCTGGAAACTGGGAGCGTGCCTCACATCAACAGCTCACATCAACAGCTTCTGTTGAAGCGCTTCATTCATTCATTCATCACTCATGCGAGTGTGCACACCTGCACCTCAGCATGGCTAGATGGATGTGCCTCAATGTGACTAGGTGAGTTTGTGCCACACAAACACGAACCCGATTTTTGGCGAAATGACAAGTGTGCCACGCTCCGCGCTGGCGCGGCAGTGGTTCAAAAATGACAGGCGATGAGCACTCAACTTGTCCAGTTGTGACGTTGTGACCTCTAGCTAGCTAGACCTAGAGACCTGCCTAGTTGCCAATGACTAGTCAACATTGTGGTCTCACTTGTCATCTTTCAGTCCTCCCCCACTGTCCTGTCTCGCACGCAGTGTTCATCTGACGTCAGTCAATCTGAATTGCACGCATGCATGGAGACAATGTGTGTTCTGATCGCTGATCTAGTGATGAATCAATGATGATCAGTCGTGTCTAACGTCAAGCGTGTGCCCGTTGAAATGCATGCAAGCTGAGCCACCGCTGTGGACTTCGATTCGATCTCATGGCAATTCTGGTGCACGCACGCATGAGATCCCACCACAATGGACACACTAGAAGCACATCAGCACTAGAGCACTGCATGTACATCGTCAAACAAAACAAAATCTTCGATTCTTGATCATGATCGAGTGGAAAATTTCGAAACATGTGCAGATTGATTGCGATGAATTGCGCTACGCTAGCGCTTGATTAAACAGCAGGAAAACAGGTCACGACGAGTGTGTACTTGTTCAGGACACGCTACAAGGAGCGACACTGTTGGAATGATCGAACTCCTGGATCCCGTTTGAGACGAGCACTGTCCTTATCAATCTCTTGTGTGTGCAATGAGTACATTTTTCAACGTTCAATTTCAACAAACGATATGAATGAGCCTACATTCATGGCTCTGGATGCAACACAATGGTTTTTCAACATCTGCCAACGAAAATTGGGGTTTTGTTGGCTGCATAATGTAGATTACTGTTTTCCATTAACTCTTTCTCCTCCTTTAATTCATCTTCTTCCTCGGGAATGCTGTTCATCACCCTTCTTGTCAGGGTTTGCAGCCGATGGTGATGGAAATGGATGTTTTGACAGGGAGTGTGTCGCTGCTGGACATTTTCACAAACTGTTCGTTGTCGCATCGTAGAAGTTCCACATGGGACAGACATGACAGGCGAAAAAAAATGTGTTCCATGCTCTCTGTTTAAGTCATCGCTCTTATCCGCTGGTCTCGCTGGTTCCATTTTCTTATTTCCCTCAATTCCTTCTATCGATCTAAATTTACCAATCGAAATTATTCTCCGACGCTTTGTTTTCGTATAGCATATTTCCAGTGCAGAATGAAATGGCATCGTCCACGTATACCACAGCAGAAACAAAGGCACATAGAGCTGTAGAGAGTGAAAGAGCTCATTGTGCTCGAGTTCTTTAGAGCACCACCCGTTTCTTTGAACTCCATGCATTAGACGTTCCACAGATTCGGTCACAGCATAGAAACTTCGCATGATCGATATAAGAGCTGTTATTTTATCCGTGTTAGCGTGTAGCATATAGTTATTGTGAGGTGAGAGTGTGAGGTGAAATTCAGCATCAATGAAACTGCCCTACAACGATTAATCTTAGACGTATTAGGTCTTAAAAATTTAGGTGGTAGGCTTTTACCAAGACAAGCGCCTACAATAAGCTGCTTCTGTAATGAGTAAATGGCCCTTTCGCTCTTCGTTATGTATGTCTTTCGTATGCCCTTGACGGCATCGACGCCTAATTGTGGTGAGCAAAAATCAATGAGATACATTGAACTTTATTGATATTCCCTCAGATACTTTCACAGCCTGAAAATTATGACAGTCTAGAGATCTCTTTTACAGTATCACAAGTAGTACCAGTAGCCGTATCCCATCTATATCTACAAAGATTACTGCGAAAAGTGGTGCGAATCTACAGCTGAGTGCTGGGTACCTAAAGAATAGTCTGGAACAATAGTTTTCTCAACATGTGCTGATATCCGAGTGGATAGTTCTAAAAGCCTCCATATGCTCTTTAGAAAGAGGTAGAAAAGTGCCATCATCAACAATGTAACTGAAAGCTTGGCTATCAAAGCATTCGATGCTTCGTCTGAACAAGAACAAGTGACAAAGAGTGAGAAGTAATAACGATGGATACTTAAAATACCAACGAACCTCTGAAGAAAACCATTGAATAGCTTAGTAAAACGCAGGATGTAGTCCCTGCACGAAAAATCTTGATGCATTTGCTTGAGACAGTTGTTTGTCTCTCTTCGAAGAGCTGAGCAACACGGCGAACCGAAACTGAAAATGGAATTCGAGAAAAAATGAGATAATTAATGAACTGCGACTGGAAGAAAAATAACGACAATTTTTCCACAGACCGATAAGAAGACCAGCGATATAGGTGGAAATCCAAGCAAAAGTAATCAAAGTTAAGGCTCGTGATAGCACAGCTACTTTACAGTTTGCTCTGCTGCCGAAATTAGTCTCGGATACAATCTTTGTAAAAACATAAAATCTTGTGTAAATATATGAACTAAATTGATCTGCCCCTCCATAAAGCTGAAAATCATATGGTGAGATTGATGTGTTTAAATTGTGCTTTGTACCAATAGAATGAGCAACAGAAAAGCTCCAAGGATTAATCGACGCTTCTTCGTCGAGTTAGTTGTCCACGCTTGGACAGCGGTCACACTTAGCAACATCGTCGCTGCCATTGTGTGAGAATGATCGAAGATTTTCATCTAGGCTCACAAGTGCTGCGACTTTAATCCTTCCCTTTAACGTATGTTATGCACGTCCTGACACCAGCTAGGATCCATCGTACCGCAGGTCACGAAGTGTTATGAACGTGTAATTAATCCTAGCTGAATGATGCTGTTTTATCTCAACGACAACATTTCTTTGGATATTTTGGAAGTCCCTTTCTTCTTTCTTCCCGAGACCGGAAGATCGGAGTTGTTCTTAGTATTTTCCGACTTCTTCCCGAACGGCGAAATATGTGGAGATTATTATGATTTAAATTCTCCTGACAAAGTAATAGACCCCATTTCGTATAACGACAACCCAAAAAGGCTACGAACAATATAAAATGCATCAGATTTCATTTTCTCTTCAAATTTTACCGGTATTCATTCTCGTGGAGTGTGAAGCGTTCAACGAGCGTCAAATAGATGGACCTTTCTCGAGGTCTCTGATGAATCTCGAGGATCTCATGATCTTATTAATTGACCGAAATTCCAGAAAATAACATTCACAGTTGCAAGAACACATGAAACAACGGCCAAACACCAGCACCTGGTCGACTTTTATCGGTAATATATCAATGAGAGGATGCATCTAGATCTACAGGCAACCTGTCAACATCTCAGACACTTGAGGACATTTCAATGGGACAGCACTTAATAACGAGAGAAGCGGCGTCGGTCGCGAACTCGTTGGATTGTGACCGCTTGTAAAACACGGAATGGTTTCCCAAACTGTACCTCTAGGATAAGAGAAGCTGGTTCTGTCCGCATTTCTCCTTGCAAAATCATGGCTATGGGGATGTGGCCGGTGGTGTTGTTCGCTCTCTGGTTGTGGCTGACTTATCATCGTGTTGCGCTCCCCACCACCTCCACTGCCCACCATTCACAAACACCTACAATAATGATTGGCAGCGGTTGCTCTCAACAGCAACGATGCAATGATAGACAGAAAGAAAGGGGCAGGTACATTATCTGATCTCAATGTTATCCACTTAGTATTTATTGTTAAACTCATCAGTTCCCAATGTTGTGTCCTTAGTAAAATTCAAAAGTACTGGAATCGCCGATACAAACTCTTTTCACGCTTCGATGAAGGGGTTAGAGAACACTTTTTCATTTCCGTATGCTTTCTGTTCAGCAAAAAATAGTTTCAAAATAAGGTTTCTTTTTCTCTTCCACAGATTTTACTCGACGAAGAAGGCTTCTGGTCGGTGACCCCAGAAATACTTGCGAAACACCAAGCACGGTATGGCACTCGATTGTCTCTTTCTCATGTTGAAGAAGAAAACGAGGAAGAAGAAAAAGAAGAAGAAGAAGGAGTAATCCATTCGTTGTTATGTAAAGGCGATGCAGGACGGGAAAAATACTAGATGCATTTGCCGGCTGCGGAGGGAACGCAATTGCATTTGCAAATGAAGGAGCGAATGGTAGATGCAATGCATAATGTTTTCAACTTGAAAATCTTATCAAATGGCTTATTTGCAGTCACAGCTATCGACATATCTTATGATCGCCTCAAGCTGCTTCGCCACAATGCTCGAATTTATGGCATAGGAGAAGAGAAAATTTCAATTATTCAAGGCGATTTTGTAAACTTGGCAAAAAATCACAGACTCAAAGCGGATATTGTTTTCCTTTCCCCACCTTGGTATGAGACGAGGAATTTGTTTCTTCTTCATCATTGTTTATAAATCATGCATTCATATGAAGGGGTGGACCCGAGTATCGATCAAAAGGAGCATTCGATTTTCACTCTCTACTACCAGGGCCGAACGCAACAATGGCTACGGTAAAAAGATCAATCCTACGATAGTGATGCTTATTGGCTGAGAATATCATCCATAGCTCATAGATATATCGAGAAACATTGTTCGCGAAAAGCACAAGGGCGGAGTTGTATGCTACCTCCCAAAAAATATAAACTTGAAGCAACTGGAAGGAATCGTAAGAGAAGCTTCCCTGCCTCCCCCTTTTATTCCCACTCTTCGATATAGCCTATATTGCTTTTAGAATAGAGCTCAGACGAAAATGTGTTTAATGTACTGAACACTATTTGTAAATAAAGTAGAGGGAGCCATATGCATAAATGTGATTCCAGATTGTTTGCACGAGAACAAGTTATTCGCAGCTTACTGTCGATGTTGAATTTCCTGATCACTACATAGCTTACTTCCATAAATATATCCTACCAGGTCAGAGGCAAGTGGGAGTTAGAGGAAAGTTGTATTGATGGATTTAGCGTTGGGTATACCCTCTATACAGACGCATTGGCGATCAGTCGTACGAATTCGAAGTCTTAGCTCAAAGTTTTATGTTCGCAATCCATTCGGCGCATTTCATGAAGTACAAATTTAAAACGATACTAGCTTCCACATTGTGAATTTCCTTCGCGCGTGTATACTTATGCAAAATGCACTGCGGTGGTTGTGCACACGGCTGCGACGCACGACGCACACACCTAGACACAGACATACGCGTGTACGTGTGTCTGTGCATGTGTGTGTGTGTGTGTGTGTGTGTGTGTATACGTGTGTATACGTGTGTGCATCCGATCGGATGCATGCAGTTTAGCTGTTGTTAGTGAATGACTGGACTATCATAGTGTGAAAAGTGCACATGTGCACCTAGCCGCCAGAGTTCACTCAGCCAGTCAGCAGGCCAATTGACATTGCGATTTTCGCGAGTTTGCACAGCATTGCAGCTCAGCCGCGGCATTGCGTGCACTGTGACTAGCTTCTGCGGACACAGTGTTCGCCTGCAATTAAGCAAGCAAGTTGTGGCGTGACATGCAGTGTCCATGCGCACGTAAGTACTTGACTGCAGGCGGCACCAAATTGGGCGGCACATGCAGTTTCACACCGATTCATCATCATCATCATCGTCTTCTTCTTCTTCTTCTTCCCAATCAGCAAGATGAATAAATGATTGAACGAACGTGGAAGTTCCAATGGTGCAGCTGAGAGCATCCTCAGAAGTGCTAATGAATGAATGGATGGATGACGGATTCCATTGGTGGAGCCACCGATTCCACTTCCGATGCGAGTTTCAGAGCCGACTTGTTTGAGCACTCACTTCGAATTGTTGTCATTGGATAAATAAAATACCCTTTGTTTATCCTAATTCACGTGTCACGGTGATTATCTTGATGCACCTTGTGCTCTGCCACAAATCAGAGAAGATAACAAACACCACAAAAACGCCTAAAAAAAAAAAAAATTGTCCATTTTAGGAATACGATGACAACAAATCAAGACTATATTATATACTAAAAACTACTAGAAAGTACCAGTAAGAAGAACTAATGGAGGGAACTCCAGTTAAGCAATCAATCAATGATGAGTCAGAAGAAAGTGGTTATATGCGGTAAATTATTTTGACCAAATACATGTGATCATTCATGCATTCTGAGCGTTATTCCGTCCCCTACTACGACTTGTGCTCCAAATAGATACCACTCACCCTGTGGGGTACCCTACTCCCCCCCTTACCCCATTATGAACATGCGGCGCATTGTGTGGCTTCTTCTTTTGGTCCAGGCATTGTTGTTTGTAACTTGGGGGTTTGGAGGTGCATCTAGAGATTCCAAGGCTACAGGGATGGGGGTAAGGCGGTTTGCTGTGAGGTGCCCAACCAGGGAGGCAACAAACATACTCCATACACAGCCTTTAGAACCACCGGCATTCTCCAGAATTTCCTCTGTTCTTCGTTTTCAAATACGTCAGTATTCTACTAGCATTGGCTCTTCAATGCGCAAAGAACAAAGCTCTACTACCAGTAGTAGTACTTCATATGATAATGTCCCCCTTGCCGGTGTTCGCGGTTCATCATCATCTCCCGATTTCTCTGTTGGGATCGATTTGGGCACTACCAACTCACTGGTTGCGTACTATGACCCCTCCGTCAAATGCCCTAGAATACTTCCAGGGCTTCCTGGAGACGACTACTCGGGGGAGGGGGGGACTGAGGGACCTAGAGCACCAGCAACATCACCGAACGAAGATCCCATCATTCCCTCGATGGTTGCGTATCTACCAGGAGGAAAGAATATTGTTGTTGGGAGATCCGCAGAAAGAACTGCTGCAGCTGGAGCAGGAGGGAAGTTTTCACGGGCCGGAGGCGCAGTCTTCGGCAGCGTTAAGAGAGTAATTGGGAGGGATGTGAAAGATGCTCGTGCTTCAGCAAGTGTTGAATCACTTCGTTCTCAACTGCACGGTGGTGAGGTAATTGTTGAAGAAGAAAAAGAAGAAGAAGAAGTAGTAGTAGTAGTAGTAATAGTGTGAACAATCTTTAATATCTGCTTACTGTCACACTTTCAAAATGGTACACTGTTGAGATACACCTGCATATTCTTCAAGAAACATTTCTGATTACTGCTCAGAATGACCCTGTACGACTCAAATGCCCTGCGGCGGTCAACGGTACCGTGAATCCTGAAGAAGTGAGTGCGCAAATCGTGAAAGCTCTCTCCAAGCGAGCAGAGATGCGACTAGGAGGAAGAGCCACCAAGGCAGTCATCACGGTCTTTTCCATATTGCTTTAAAAGTATATCGTCATCAGTAGCATCATCATCATCTTGTGTTAAGCTCCTACTCGATCTTTTGACCTCTCCTATCATTCTCTTCTTCTTCTTCTTCTTCTTCTTCTTCTTCATGTGGACTTCCAGGTACCAGCTTGGTTTAACGAAAGGCAAAGACAAGCAACACTATCAGCAGGTAGGTAGGTAGGTAGGTAGTAGCAGCATGATGATAATAATAATTGACAATGATCAATTACAACAAGAAGAGAGCTTAAATTATATATATATATATATATATATATATATATATATATATGTATAAACATATACATAATCCTTGATGAATTTTCGCCGACATATTCAGGGCAACTCGGTGGTTTTGAGAAGGTACAGCTATTAAGGGAGCCAGAAGCCGCTGCTTTGGCCTATGGAGTAGATAAGAGTGAAGATCAGGTGATGCAACTATCAATCGCAACAAAGAAGCATGCTCATCAAATTATTTTCCACGTAAAATCTATCTTGCTGTCATACAACTCACTAGTCATGTCCTTATTTTTTTCTCTTGGCCTCCTTCTCCTACACCTCCTCCTCCTCCTCCTTCCTGCAATCGTCATTACTATTCTTACTGTACTCTTCGCAACAACCTTTATTACAGCTTATTCTTGTATTTGATCTTGGTGGTGGAACGTTCGATTGCTCCGTATTGGAAGTAAAGGACTATGGCGATAACGAAGAATATATATATATATATATATATATATATATATAAGTGTGTGTGTGCGCGCGCGTGTGTGGATTTCCATAATGCCTCTATATGTGTGTAGAGAGAAGGAGAGAGATATATAATAGCAGGAGGACTGTAGTGTAGGACAGAAATATAAAATTTGTATGGAAGATTCGTGACCTTATTTTGTTCTTTGCAGCACCTTTTACTGATCTTCTCCTCCTTCTCTTCTACAAATGGCAATTTAGGTTGGTGGAGGTGCGATTGAAGTCATAGCAACAGGAGGGTACTTGCAGCTATCAAATCAAAATATGATATCAGAAGTACATTGTGCAAGAAAGAGAGAGAGGGAGAGAGAGAGGTTAGGGTTGTTATTGTAATAGAAATATTAATATTGCACAAACACTTTCTCCTCTTACTGAAGGGAAATGCTTGCAATGATAGTGACCATCATTCTCAGTTGCACGAAACAACAATCAAAAGTGCTGCTGGATTAGATCTCCGACCTACTAACACCTATATTTGTAGGAATGACCGCCTTGGAGGAGATGACTTCGATTCCTACCTCGTCTCCTGGGCATGCCAAGTATTCAAATCCAAAGGGGGGCGAGACGATATTGAAAAGATAGGTTTAGTAAACCACAGCTGTATGTATGTATGTATGTATGTATGTATGTGTTTAAGTACTACTGTAGTAGTGTCTACTGATTCTCTGTGGTGCTGCTGCTGCTACATACACTGCTACACTTCTGGAATGTTTATGACAACAATTTGTGGAGGGCATGATGATGACGATCATGACGATGATGATGATCACAACCGGTAGGTGTAAGTATGGCGCGCTTGAAGCTAGCAATGCGAGCGGCACGTGAGAGGCTGAGTGACAAGAAATCCGTCACCATTAAGGTCGTCGTCGTCATAAAAGGAGGAGGAGGAGGAGGAGGAGGAGGAGAAGGAGGAGGTGTTTTCTCGCGGACCGAGTATTGCCAAGCAATCTGATCTTCCTCCTCATAGCTAGTCCTGTTTAACGCATTTTGTGTGTCACACACACACACACACACACACACACACACACCACATAATGTGTAATGATACTGGTGATTATGATCACTATCACTAACTGCAGCTTGAGAAGCTAGATGGGTTGACTAATTTTGAGGAAAAACTCACAAGGGAAAAGTTTGAGGAGGTAGATCATCTCCATCATAACTGTGAAACAATCTATCAACTCGCAATGAAGTGCAATTCTGTTGATTCTTTCTCGTTCGTTTGTCCATTAATAATAGCTTCGTGATGACAAAATATTAGTATCTTCCTGTGAGTGTATTTCTTTCCTGATTGAGAAGCCTCTTTCCTTAGGTTATAGCACCTCTACTAGAGCGTTTGATGAAACCACTACGGCAGGTAATACTTCTAAGAGCTCATTGTTCCTAGTGAAGTCACTTCAATGACAACCGTGTGTGCGCCTGTGTGTATGTGAGGTAAAGTGAAACTTATATTATTCTATTCGTGTTTTGATGTTTATCACCAATCTTTTTTGCTTCTGATACACCACAAGTGTTGGTTAAAATAACTAAATTTAAATCCATAACAGTCGATTTCTATTGTTTCTTATGCATCACTGGGTAGGTTGCATTGACTGCCGGAGTGGCACTCCCAGGTTATTTTGTAATCATATTTATTTGAGAATGATCCTATATCATTTACGTAGCTACTTCTCTGCATAATAGGTGACGAAGGTGCCAGTGAAATGCTATTCCAAGACGATGAAATTCAAGGTTGCAGCAGCTTTTGAGTTTCTTTGATTGTTTTCTTTTTCTTTTTCCTCCTCCTCTTCCTCCTCCTCTTCCTCCTCCTTTCTTGATAGAAGAACAGTCTATGGATAGATGATATTAAATTAAATACTGATACAATTACTCCTGCAGTAGCAATACCACGCTTGTTACTTCTCCATTTGATAAGAGGGACATCATCATCATCCTTCTAATCCTCCTCCCCTCCTGTCTTCATCATCATATTTCATGTGATAACCAGGAGTGCTGGACGACAAGCAGCGACTTGAGATAAAGAGATCCAAGCGTAAGAAGGAAAGGTATAATCATCCATTACTATATCGTTGTATTGACCGTCTTATCATAATCCCATTGCATGCTCTTGTGACTATTATGGCTGTTTCCCCCAGATATATACTGTCTGTCCTCAATAATCTAAGTGTATAGTGCGGTGCTATGATGCATATATAGGACACTCAGGGAAATGAACCTACTCCGAAAACGTTTGGACGAATCTGCAGGTTGGTTGTCTGTTTGCCATCCTTTAATGAATACAAGCGCCCATGGTACCTCATCCTCCTCCTCCTCATTTTTCTTCTTTTCTTTAGGGCAAGGACAGAAGAAGAAGAAGAAGGGAGATAGAGGATCCGGAGGAGGAGGAGGAGGAAATACTGTAAAGTTATCAAAGATACCACAGGTACTACGTGTAGAGGAGTAGTATCAGTAACAGTAGTAGTATTAGTAGTATGTAGTTATGAATAGGTTTTGCAATTGCTAGCACCCGTGCTGCTACTGCTCGAGCTATCGAAACGAGACTGTGACATGCATCATGATAGCTTCATAGCACCATCCTTTATGGTGAAATCTAAGGGTGTTTTAATCCGTATCACGCCTTTCAATCCCAAAGCTTACTTGAGTGAGTTTGTCATATTTCCTTTCTTAAAAGTCGCTATTATTCTCCTCCTCATCCTTGATATCAGGGTCAGCCCTTGGATCAAGTCGTGCTGGTGGGAGGGGCGACTCGCACACCCTCCATAATACGTATGCTAACCCGTGTTACTGGGGTGAGTACTCGTTCAGTAAAGAGAATATGATGATGATGAAGAAGAAGAAGAAGAAGGAATAGTTTAACAACACGTAGTGCTACAACCAGCACCACTACTACTACTACTACTACTACTACTTCTACTACCACTTTGTGTGAATGAATGACTACCTGTTTTTAGTCACATCTCCAATCTAGTAGTAGTAGTAGTAGTGGTAGTATTAGTAGTAGTAGTAGTAGTAGCAGTAGTCAAATCATCAGCTTTCATCGTCGTCATCGTCGTTGTCTTGTTGTTACACAGATAGCGCCAAGTCGCACAGTGGACCCAGACTATGCTGTAGCCCTTGGAGCGGTATGTATGTGATGATATGTCACATCATAAAACATAAGCATTCAGCATGATGATCACCAAACGCCACGAAGGACGTTAACGACGACTAGAACAAACTGAAAAGCAACAAAGTAGAAGATGACCAGGACAGTTGTCTTATTGATAGAATTATACTTGTTTGTGGAGTATTATCGTATACTGTTTCTCCTCCCCTCTTAGTCAATTCAAGCTGCAAAACTTGATGGAACCCTGGAAGATTTGGAGGTGGTCATATATAGTGAGTGCTGCTAATAGTAATGGTGACGATAATCTAGCAGATATCATGTTTTTTGTTTCAAAGTCGTTATTGAAAATTGACTTGCAACTACCGCGACGATCTTACGTCATAGTATTCAGCGTCCGTTCGTCTCTTTTTGATGTTGTTCTTTCGTGATATTTCATCGAAAATAGTCAATGCTTTCTTAGGTCTTCTCCCCTTGGAAAGCTGCCCTAATGAGGGCTCTCATCTACGATAAACATCAAAAAACGGTGGGTGAGATTCGTACAGCTCTTCCATTTCCACCTCTTTATGAAAGTATCTATACGTTCAGTATATGGTGTGCTAAAATATGTAATACATTTTGCAAGGTAGGGTATATAATCGTCTACCACTTCTTCGACTAAATATATGTACACTGCTGTGAATTTCGTAGCGGATTAGTACTCTGAAATGTTTATCAATGCCGGTGTATTGCGCAGCTTAAAGCAACTGGCGAAGGCATAATTCCGGAATATATCCCAGTGGACGGTATGTTGTAGATTTACAAGTAGTACCTTCGTAGTTTCCTGCTCGTTCTTGGCTGCTAGCCGAAAATAATCTATGCGAATTTTTACCAGGTGACTTCGAGGATGGAATCGACGATTTCTCTTCAGATGAAATTGATGGTAAAATCATTGAAGAAGCATGAAGGGACTGTTCATTATTTTAACATATTCTTCTTTAAAAAGAAGGAGACGAAGAAGGGGACAATCCTTCACCATCAATGCAGCAGCACCAAATCCTTGCTAAGACGAATAATATGGCTACCATTGGTGTCGCCGATGCTTTTAACAGCGAAGTGACTGAGGAAGAGTGGAGTGATTGGAGCGACTTCAGCAGTGAGGAAGAGTTTGGGGATAAAATTGGCGAGGAGGAGGAAAGTAACGTCCAAAACAACTTTCGTGATTCTGATGAATCTACAACTGAGAGATGATGGCAATTTGGATGCCGAAATGCTACAAGACGTTGCGTAGTTTTTGAGCTCTGAAGACGAACAAGGAGAAACGTGTAGCGCAAACGTGGTTGTGAAGGATCATGAATGGGACACATGCCAGATATGTGTAGCTCGTGCAAATCTAGAGCAAGCGGAGGGCGACACAATGAAGTGGACGATGATGACGCCGTCACACATATTGTGCACGTAATAGCACGTTAGTGTGCTGTTGCAATTGAAGTAGCAAGTCCATTGGAGCCATCCATCGTTGCTGTGCTGGCACTTGCGAATGCCTACGAGCGCTGAATCGATGGAATGGTAACTGACCACAAAAGTATACATTGAATATACAGATCGCACCAAGCTTGCACGCACATTACTGCTAGCTAGCTAGGCATCACAGAACAATGGTGGATGCAGTGATGCAGAAAATGTGTGAGTCATGCTAGCATGGCATGAGCTCATTGCGTGGGCATCCATCTAGCCCTGCTAGCATGTGCTGTATATGTGCGCACGCAGCAGCGGTGCATGATCGTGCTTTCTTTCTGCCGGACACTCAATCGTCATCGCAACAGCTCTAGAGCTAGCAAGTGTGCTAGCATGCCATGCATGCCACGTGTAGCATGCTCCAGTGCGATGCTGGCTGCGGCATGCTAGCATGCTAGCATGGGCAGTCTAGCAGTCTAGCAGTGCCAGAGTGGTCCAGTGTTGCGTTGTCATTCGCGATGTGCTTGTGCAAGCTGAAGCGTGCACGCACGGTCAGATCACTTCAACGTGTCTGGATGTCGCCCAGGCCTCCAGACACGTCTAGACGTGCAGCAAATCGACACCACGCTGTGCGTCAAGTGCACTGTGCAACCGCAGCGCAGCTAGCACCCATGCTAGCATGGGGGTAGGATGTAGGCACCAACATGACGATGATGGTGCCTCCCACCCCCATGGAGCCACACTGGATCGTCTGGTTTCAAAAGTGAAGCAAGGGGAGGCAGGGGCAATCCGTGCTGAGCTGTGAGGGTGGTGTTGCGATTTTGTGACACTTTCCCAACTACGCTTTTGTGGAAGCCTAACAAAAGGCCATGATTTCGAGTCTGAAACATGCAGATGAACCGTTGACACAAAAATGGAATTGGTGTTGGTCCTTTTCATTTTCTTCTGCTGTTTTCGTGGTTCTGATCATCGATGCCACCCATGCTGGCATGCCAGTGGTGTTGTCGTCGCAGAATCATCACACTTTTCCATCCTCGCGTCAGGCAAAGAGAAGAAAAATATGAAGAAGGACACGAAAAGGGGGGGGGGGGGGGATGTGAACGCATCCTGAATGAATGAATCGATTCCAATGGCGGGGTTGAAAGGATCCTTGGAGGTACCAATCAGGCACTGCTTCAATCGCATGCCAACAAATGATGAGGAAAACACGTGGGAATTTATACATAATAAGTCTGTTTTAGGTTGTCGCACAACAAAATGGGAAGGCTATCATCACCACTGATCAATTCACACGACGACGACGACGATGATGACGATGACGAGTCGAAGGGGAGGAGGATGATAATCGACCCTATACGATCTTTCTGCTGCTTTTGCCGATGATTCAGCTAAGAAAGATTTCGCAGCTATAGAGACCCAGCATTGAAAATGAGAATCAGTTGGAATGTATTCTCCTGGCGAAGAAGGGGATGGGGTGTGTTAATGCTTTGTCCCGCGACACTAGCAACCATATTCCTCTTCTACGGGCTGATGTATTTTAACTTTCAAACCCCAGTCAGAACTGCTCTAAGGTTAGTTTTCGATTTCTGTGAAAGGTTGATGTCCAATGATGACTGTGTTCGATTGTTGTACAGGGTAGATAGTAGCATCATTTTAGCACAACAAGAAGGGAATTCTTCCGCACAAGAAATAGCTTTGCCAACGGAAACAGCACTGTCACCACAACCAAAGTATTAAAGTCCCACATTTGTTCGTCCAGCATCATTATCACAATTCCTTCTCCTATGAAAAATACTCATTGTCCCCCCATCTCACTTTGACGTTTGTATCCCATCCAGAGAGCAAACGATATGTCAGTTTGCAATGACACGGACAAACAACTCAGAAGCTAAATTCGCCATGAAGGTCTTAAAGATGTTCTCTCATCTTCTTCTGCTTCGTAACATCTCACTCACCGTAGGCAATGCCAGGATTCCCACTACGAAATTATTGGGTTCTTGCCGATCCAAGTATCCAGCAAACAATCATTGTGGTAGTATGTATGTGCATATTGCATCTGTGTTTGTGCGTCGTCGTCGTTGCTGTTGTTCGTGTGTGCTGGTAGCTACTACCTGTGTAACATAAAACTGACGAGGACAAAGTAGTAGTAGTAGTAGTAGTAGTAGTAGGTGGTAGAAAAAACACTGCCTGATAGTTTCATATTCATAACGTTATCGTCGCTTTCCGAATACCTCGAATATCATTTGCTTCGGCCTCGCTGATGATAGTGTATGTCCTTTAATAGGATGATCCCTGGGATGATAGAGACAAGTTGCTCATTGTGCCCCACAACGTCCGTATAAAATATAGCAATATCACACAGTACATGTGTATCTAATATTACACACACACACAGACACACACACACACACACACACACACACCACCCGCCAATGCACATAAGTTATATGAATATATATATATATATATATATATATATATATATATATATATATATATTATATCCTTATGAATAGTATCTGCAACCCCCTTATTGATCTTGTCCTTGTCGCTACTACTACTACTACTACTACTACTACTACTTTAATCTACTACAAGGATTCCTACACGATGCTATATAAGAAGACAGAGCTTATGTACCAATTCATCTCAGACAACATCAATACTACGTTTAGTGGTAAGAGAAAAGGAAGAATAGCACTACTACTAGTAGTAGTAGTGACAGCATCATATTTCGTAATCCATTACATATTCCTCCCTTTCAGCCTCTTTTGAATAATCTCACTACTACTACTACTATACTACTACTGTTTACTTCTTCTTCTTCCTCTTCTTTCTAGAGTGTGACTGGATTATGAAAGTCGACGACGACACTTTCATCAACTACCCACTTTTAAAGGAAACCCTGCGGTAATAAGTAGATTGTAAATTGTCATGGATAGTAACATAATCCAACAAAAGCAGCAGCAGCACATTATTCCTCCTCTCTTGACCGTCTCAGTCGTGTCGTCTTCTTGGCGCAGTTCATGAGCAAATAACGTACCATACAGGTGTAGAGATCCCATGATGGAACTATACTCCGGCTATTTTGGGCGGGGGTTTGCAAGGATACGTCGTGTTGATGGTTATTATTGCAGTTACTATCTAGGATTATGAAGAAGAAGAAGAAGAAGAAGAAGAAGAAGAAGACATTTAATGGAATCCATCATCATCATCATCATCATGATGTGTGTTGATTCATTCATTGATTTAGTGATAAACTGATGCTTTTAGACTTGACTGGGAAGCAGAACGGCATAATGGGATTACAGCATGCTGTCGGAGCGTGTTATTTTGTTTCAAGAGGGCTTGCGGTAATGGGCTTGGCACTCTGCTCTCCCCATATATTTATTCTGCAAACACATAATAACGAAACTATAATAAAGAATAAGGAGGAGGAGGAGGAGTTAAGACTTAACTGTGAACAACCATGCATTCGTTGTTGTAATATTATTATCCTCACTCACATCACGTTCGTCTCTAATCTTATCTCATCTCATCTTTCAGCTTCGTTTTGACGAGTGGATGGAGAACGGCAAGTGGCAACTTACACCTGATAGAACTAAGAAGTTAAAAGGTAGGTAGATAGGTAGGTGGTGTTAACTTACACCTGATAGAACTAAGAA